>ML213656.1:36969-75453 GCA_004379715.1 Crucibulum laeve
GCGAAGATATGGATGCAACAAGTTGTACAATGCCCAAAAAATTGTCACGTGCATTCTTTTTGCACGCCACTGTACGTCCATGCTCTTGTATGGTAAACTGTATCGTTGCTCATGAGATAGTTCTCATAGCGAGATTTAAATCCTAGCCTAAGTCCGGGCATGATTTCTTCGATAGGTTGACGATGGCCGCGAGTACTCGGCCGCACACCGGGAAGCCCAACATTGGCATCAACCCCTGCCGCTGCTATTATTGTCAAAACAGCACCTCCATACACAAGATCCATCTTCGAAATGGCATCTGTCTTCCCTTCTGAATCATCATCCTGAATAATGCATAAACAGTCGACCCAGAGATATTGCATGTTAATCTCCCTAGTAACTTGCATCGCATCCTGGATCGTCATAGGAATTCGATCTCGAAAAGAGGGAATCAAAAATGCTCCTGGCTGCTCCAACTTGCGTACATTTCCAGTCAATGTTTTGAGAAAGTCTAAGTTACGACCCCAGACGTAACTCAAGGCTGCATATATACAGCCTTGCGGAGCACGCACCAGACAGTTTTGAAAGACGTCTATTAAACGAAATGATGGAATCTCTGCAGCTGGATTTGTCATACTGTGATTCAGCAATTGAGATTTGTGACACGCTGCACCATGCCATCGCTCGCATAGCGAGATCCAGTTTTGAACCATTGAAAAATCAATCTGTTTTTCATTGATCGGTCGAACAAAGAATGTTTTTGACAGAGAAGGCGAATCGTTTGCAAGCAACGTAATTTCTCTGAAGAAATTATATCTTCCGGGACGTAAATAACCGCCAGTTTGCTTTTGCAAGTACGGCTTTAAAACGCGAATTTCTGGGATGTGATGAGAGGAATTGTTGACATCAGGTCGTACTCCTTCCGTATTCAAGCTCATCGTCACAGAAACCAGTTCTCCATCTTCGTCAATGGGCACCTTGTCAGCACCCCCCAACGCGTTAACAACTAGTCGACAAAATGGGCAGCGTTCCTTTGCCAAAATATCGCGCGCAAGTCCCAGATTTATATTGGGATTATCAGGTTGGCTTGTCCATTGGTTGTCGATCGGAAGAACAAAGAAGTGTCTGGCAGTGAGATTGAGCTGCTGGCATACGATACAGAGACAATCACCGGGTGATCTTAGATCATCTGGTACTGGTAGAAGAGCAGGGGCTGGAATATGTGTCCAATTCTGAGTAGCAAGACTGGAGTAATTGAGCGGATCTGTCTGCATAATGTCGAGCAGATAACGAGGTAAATCTCGAGTAAAGAGGCTTAGGAAGAGTTGAAAGAGATGCCTGCGAGGCAAGAGCATAGAATAAACGCTGTCAGGCGTTTTCATGTCCAACGGCGTCTGTTCTTCTATCTTTAGCTTACATTTCTGGTCTAAGGACTCTAGTTGGCAGATTTGATTGAGAATGCAGCACGACTCGCATAATGCATCATTTATCGGACTAAGCTTGAGTTAATTGATGTGTTCTGGGCGAGTCTTCATATTTTGAGAGCCGCACAAAGCGAATAGTCTATCGTGTGGTTAGGGCAGCACCAGCAAGAGAGGGCACAGAGCTTAGACAAACGTTGAAGTTCATCTAAGCAAAAAGACAAGCGCCGAATTCTACCGGGCCAGGTGCCGGAGTGATGGTTCCGTTAAGGCCTGGAGTGAGGGAAACGACGTAAACGTGACGCAACCGACGCCGTCACAAGGAATCAAGCGCCAGGCATAAGCACGTAAGCCCTAAGCGCGCGCAAACTTTGAGTGAGTTTCCCTCTTTCTACTATTCACAGAAACTGACGTCTTCCTCTCTTTTCTTTATGGGAACGTCCTGCCATACAATTCCAATGACTCGGAAACCATAGTGCAGAGGATAATGTACATGTTTTCATTTCATCATAAACGATCCCTCCATCTCACCGTTTGCCGTTTCAAGGTCTGTGCTTACTGCCAAAGCAATTCTACCACCTGCGACCACCGCCATGCCTCCTGCACCCTCTGCTGCCAAAAAGGCGGCACTCGCCCTCGCTTTGTCACCTTCGTCACGGAACCTAACTGTGCGCGCATTGAAATATCCCCCGCCGACTATGCGTCGTTGACGGAGATGGAAAGAACGGACGTTCAGGAGAAAAGAGGAAGGAGTAAAAGGCGCAGGGGCGGAAGACCGGAAGAGGTTGAATGAAGTTGGTGAGGACAAGATGGAAACGGTGAAAGAGAAGAGAGCGCACACTCAGAAAATGGTCCAGAAGCCGGGAAGTTAAAGATTGGAAAGGACGAGCTTGGGCTTGGGATGTAGTGCGAGACAGGCTGAGGATATTGGCATTAGCGAGGGTGGTGTTGACGGAGATGAGAAGAAGTGGAAAGACCACGAAGCTACCAGGCGCCCACCTCTGCACCCTCTGAAGAAACGCAGATACTTCAGGAGCACCCACCTCCTCCATTGACTTCGATGCGCACTACATCCGTCAAATTTCTTTGCTGTTCCCGCTGTAGATGCGAGTACAGATTCTCATCCTTCCGGTAGTGAGGGGTCCCACTATTTCTACCTGCGCAAGTGCTTAATTCATCTACTCCGGCTGTCCGTCACCCCTACTATCGCTCACGAGTTATTTTTCCACCTGCGCTTGGATCTGCCGCCTCTAGGAGGAGGAGCGCGTCTCCATTTTTGAGATGTCAGCTCGCAAGATGGCACTTAATCCGGGTTCGACGCTCCTCAGACGGTGGTCGATGCATCTACCAAGAGTCTAAGTACGTTGGCATCTTCGAGCCTGCATCGGTATCGATTGGTAGTAGGGCCTTAATGTCTTGTAACTCCCTTTCAATTGACATATCCCATCGGTGTCAGCCCTAGTGCATCCAGCAGCATAACCCTCAAAAATGGCGACATCAGAGTCGGCTTCGGCACCACCATTAAACCATTCCCAGGACCGTCATCTCGACCTGAAAACACCATAAGTGCAAATAAAACTACTGCATATGCCACTTCGATGACTGCTTCAGTAACAACGTCGACTTTCAGCAAGCACTACGGGTTCATTTGGTTCAGTTATACTTTAGGACGTTTCGCTCAGGCGATGATAAATGCGACTCGTTCCTGGGAGTTAGCAGCACTAGCGCCTCTCAAATGATAGCCACGATGTTAGGAACGTCTATATCAATGCCAACAGCAGATGACGCTTCTGCACAATGGCGAAGAACGCAACTCCTGAGATGGCCCCGATACCTGACGCCGGCGTAGGCTGTACTGCCTTGAACCTCACTTCCACCCAACCGGCCTTCCACTTCCCCGTGTTCTCCATCTGTGTTCGTGCGTGTCCGGATTCCAAGGATTCCTGAAGCTCCTGCTGCATCATTGAATGTCTTTAGTCAGAATGCACGCCCTGCTCCAGCAGTTCTAATGCTTTCGGCCCATCTAGTCGGCAGCCTAACCCGTTAGTCCAACCATTGTCTTCAAAAATAACGCTTCTGTTGAGAGCATGAGAAGCCGTTCAATTCACCTCCAATGTCTCCACCAGCTAACATGCTGTCGCCTTCACCTGCGGCTGCACCCTCATCGCCACGTCCTCTGTCTGTACTCGTACTGGCATTTGTTTGGATCCCAGTAGCCCACAAGCAGATGGTGGTCTACCTGGTCGAACAATCCGGATCTGTCGAGGCCTGCCATGTCGAGGTTGGGCTTTCCCCCAGCGTCGACTTCCACTTACTGAACATCACGCACACCCACTCCCAATTCACCATGTTCTCCCTCTGCTTTTGCGAGTGTTTGCATTCCTATGATGTAGAGGCCCCCTGGTGGTTCGTTGAGCAGGTACTACACCTCTTGCTTCGTCATCGAGGGCTACCCTAACATTGAGTGAACCTTACGTTTTGAAATCCAAGCCCACAACGCCAACCTCAGCGCCCTCAATATCTATGAATAAGGCCTCGACCTTGGTGGAAACAACCCACCTCTGCGTCCCGCTCTAGCTCCAGTATAGATCGCTGTCAGGTTGAAGTATACACGTCGCCTCAAAGCACTAGTCTTTCTGTATCCATGGACGGTTCATCTACCAGGAGGGGAGGATCCTCTAAACCGAGAGCGGATCTTCCCATCCCAAAGCACGCTCGCCCACACCGGGAATGGGTTCTGCCGCCGAAATGATGAACCCGGATGAAGTCGAAATACACATTCCTGTCGACGTTAAGCTTCCAGTTCGACTGAGAGCTGCACCTTAACTGCTCCATTTAACGCATGTCAGACCTCTTTTCTTATCATGATGGTGGATATGGTTCTGATGGAGTTGGATCGCCTCTTGGAGAAGAGCCGTCGTTTGAACTGTGTAGGCTAGTAAACTAATATCGTCTGCCGGACTTGCATTCCTATTGAACAGTAGTTCTAGTACCGACGGTAAATTCTCCTTACAACGTGAGTCATCTTATTCAGCACTGGTCGTTCCTGGAGCCTAAGCGGTATTTTGAAGCAGATCCTTAGTTTACTAAACACGTTCTTGTGTCGTGTGATATAGTGCTTCTAGGACCCCCGAATATAGCAGTAGAGGTCGTTTTCTGTTCCGGAGAAATTTTCGAAATTTTTGGCTCGAGGTCGAATATTATCCGGAGGAAATTTTGAAAATTTGGAAAACATGTTATTACACATTATCCGGAGAAAAATGATACAGGATGGAGGTCAGTTCCCAGGTCCGAAGGATTTGGGACCAACCAGGTCAGGGCTAAGACACCTAACTCGGGTCAGATTGGCGCAGTAATTAATTCTTTTTTTGACGAAATTGTGAGCAAATTCTGCAAGTCAGAATCACGAGGTGCACTGCTTCAATTTTTTTTGACGATTTTTTAGTTATTTTTGACGATTTTCTTTGAGGTATATATACCCATAGTCCGGAGAAATTGGGCGAACCCTTATGTGGGTGTCGTTATCCGAAGATTTTGGACCAAAAGGTTGTCCGGAGGTTTCGCCCTTCCGGTGGAAACGACCTCTACTGCTATATTCGGGGGTCCTGTGCTTCTGTACTTCGTCATAAATATACTTATAGATTAGGTAGCTGCAGGCTCCGGAGGATTGAAATCACCGGAAGATTGTTACCACCGGAAGATTGATAGCAAGCGCGGATACATATGTTCTAATTGTGCTATCTTCACAATGTTCCCATTCAATCACCATCCACATTTTTTGACAGACAGAATGGCAGGAATCTTGGTCTCACCAGATAAAAGAGGAGAGCACTGGCTTTCCGGTCCATTGTGTCCCATACAGCCTTTCTCACCGTTCAATTTAGCATTTCTTCGACACCGTGTCTAACATGCCTGATCTGGCAACCGCTTACGGGGGAAATAATGAGAGTTCGGACTGGGACACTGAGTCTGATGACGAGGAGCAGTCTGATAGCGAGGAGCAGTCTGAGAACGAGGAACAGTCTGAAAACGAGGAACAGTCCGACTCTGATAGTAGCGAAGTAAGCCCTTCTGCCAATGATGACTCGAATTCTGGCAGCGGCGATGAGATGGACTCCGCTGACGACTCTGAAAGCGATGGATCTGATGGTAGTGGTCAGTCTGATAGCGACGAAGAACTTCCACCACCGGACAGTCGACCCCACATCCCAATTCCCCCACTTCTCCCAGTGCCTGACAATCTCGCACGTCCCGGCGATCGACTTTGCGATATCTGTTCAGATCTTAACCTTAGTCCTGAAAGCTTTGTCGTTCTTCCTAGCGATAATGATACGGCCGACCAGGTTGACGACCCTAATATCAAATTGGGTTTCGTTCAGGACCTTTTCAACAAACCTAACTGCCCATTCTGTCGTGTTGTTCTGACTGCTCTGGGAGGTGCAAAGGTTCCCTCGTACGATGAAGGAAAAGCTGTCTCTGTGTCGATGAGCTGGAACACGAAAGGGAGCGTCGAGGACGTAGATCACCCTTCGAAAGAGAAAGCCGTAGTCCGCATTCTTAGGCCGTACGCAGAAACGGACGAAGGAGAATATCTCTCCATGCCAAAAATCAACCTCTTTCCGGAGATCACGTTGCTTGCGAACGACTCCCCAACATCATCGAAAGCATTCTTCGTCAGACCTATCCAGGATCAGATCGATTTTAGCATGGTACGAGGATGGATTTCCTTATGCGAAAGTTGGCATGGGGAGGCGTGTAATAAGTCCAAATTACTCGACCATAAAGTAAAGAATCCAGTGGGCGAGATTTCTTCTTTTCGCCTGATCGACGTTGTCGACAACTGTCTGGTGTGCGGTCCACCGAATTGCAAATTTGTAGCCTTGAGCTACGTTTGGGGACCTAAGCCTGATTTCCTTAGGACACTAATGAATAACGTCCGCGAGCTGGAAAAGCCTGGAGCATTTTTACTTCCACACTTTCATGACAAACTTTCTGTCACAATTCTGGATGCAATGCAGGTCGTTAGAGAAATAAATCTACGATATCTTTGGATCGACTGTCTTTGTATTGTTCAGGACGACACTACTGGGGAGAAACTAGATGCGATCACGAAGATGGATCTCGTATATGGTGGCGCCTTCTTGACCATTATGGCGGCCACAGGCATAGACGCCAATGCTGGTCTCCCCGGAGTACGACCTGGAACTCGTCGATATCGCCAGCCGATTGAACAGATCAAACCAGGATTCAGGCTCGCATTTGCGGAGATTTACCAGAATTATATAAAGGATGCAGCTTACTATACGAGGGCCTGGACGTGAGCGGCATTCTATCCTCCCTCTCCTATTTTTACTCACTAGTTATTCAACAGATTCCAAGAACAGCAGTTCACAAAACGAAGTCTGATATTTATTGGTGGACAGGTTGTTTTCAACTGTACAGAAGCCGACCAATGGCGAGAAGACATATTCTGCGAAGATGAGCTTGTCATAGGCGAAGATTTCGACGACGATGATACCGATGACATTGGAAATTTTGAAGGGTTGATTCAATCTTATTCTGAACTTTCTCTCAGTTACCAAGCAGATATTTACAACGCTTTCGCTGGTCTCGCTCGCTATTTTAAGACCGAGCTGAAGACAAATCTGTGCCATGGAATTCCGGAAATATACTTCGACTGGTTCCTTCTTTGGTATCCACAAAGCCCTCAAGAGAGAAGGAAGCTTGTCCCGAGTTGGTCTTGGTCTGGGTGGTCCGGACAATCGTGGCCCAGAATGTGGGACTGGTATACTAGGAGATTAGAGATGATCCGTCGTGCACAGCGAAAACGCACTTGGATCATTTGGTACCATCGTCTCGCACATGATTCGACTGAATGTGTGCAGATCCTTCCACCAAAGAGTTCGAGGAGTAAATCGAAAAACTTTTACGGTGGTCATGTCGGAGATCGTTTTGAATGCGACTGCACGACAACTTCTCCCACTCCCCGAAAACTAGTAGATGCGCCAGAGTATTACAAGGACACATTGAGTGCTACGCCTGGCTCCGGGTTTCTTCAATTCTGGACAGTGTCCTTGCTTTTCACCGTCAAATCATCGAGCATAAAAGTAGGGGCGGCGTACTCTGATAACGGTCTCCCCCATGTTGGAATTTTCGGGATCGATGATAGGGAACTCGGGACTGCCTTCGTTAGTGCGAGCTGGTATGCTGCGAATGTTCCTGGGACGTACGAGTTCATCATTATATGCGAAGGACGTGACGAGAGGGCAGAGTCTGGAGAAGAAGACGAAGAAGAAGGATGGAGATATATGGTTATGCTGATTGAGCATCACGCAGAATGGGCAGAGCGTATCGCTATAGGATCCATCGGTAAGGAAGATTTAGATCAGGCGTTGGATGAAGGTCCTGTATGGAAAGAGATCATTCTTGCTTAGTTGATTCGGTTACTGTAGTATTTAATAGGGTGAGAAACTGATGTACTATTTCTGGTGGATGCTTTTCAGGAGTTGATGTATATCATGAAGTAGATTTTACAGTGATTGCGCTGCAAAGATTCCCTGGTAGGGTGCCTACACGGGTATATCGAGTTCTGGCTATCTCTCGACTGTAAATGTCAACAACGGACGTAAGATAACTGCAGCATGAAAACGTAATTCGTACAAGGTTGAACTCCGAAATTACCCTACAATAGCGCTCCTTTACTGCGCATCCAAATGAGTTTCACACCATATGCGCCACACTTTAAGGCTATGAATCATGTTTTAGTTCCTGGGTATCCAACCACCTGCAGGCGTGCGTCTTAAACGCAAATTTACGTGTGTGAAATGAACAGCTATGTCTGTGCTATCTTAACATTCAGCCAAACCGTTTGATATCCATAAATTAAGCTCTTTAATATCGCTGATTTCGAGGTAAACAACGTCTGAAGCCTTTTATTCAGATCAATTACTACCTGCGCTCAGCCAAGCAGGAGTTGTAGGCCGCGCCTGTGGACCCCAAATCCTATTTTCAGTCGCCTCGGATACAAAATGGGCTCAGTGATGCAGAAATCTACGCCGTAAGACTAACAAAATATATTAGCATGTTGTAAAATACGAGACGCACACTAATGGTCATTATAAGAGGTGAGAATATAGAACTAAGCATGCAGAAAGTTTATTGATCCAATAAGGCACATGGTTTCATCTACAGAAATGTACTTTGCAAAGCCGAAGGGATTTAATAATGGGTACCTGTATGGTTTTATACTAGGTAAAAATCATTGCATGAGCTTAGGCTCAAAACTAGGCAGCTCACTTCATGGAGGCGATAGACGCTGGGATGCACTATGTGAAGGGAGCTCCTACGATTCAGACGACAATGGGCCCTTACAAAAATGAAAGTATTGTAATGCCATTAAACCTCTTGTCAATATATTCCATGATGTCCTTGACTGTGGAAACATAAAGAATCGGGTATCAGCTGATAATCCTGCCACGATGGACGGACGGAAACGGATAGAAATAAGAGCGAAGAGAAGATTATACACGTATCTGCTATAGCTAGATTCCAATCTCTTAATCGCTAACATTCTTCGTCCGCTGCCTTGTTTGTAAGATACGGCAATTTGACTCCGATCGTGCGACTGAAGGAACCGCACCAGCTGCAGGTGCAGACAATATCACCCATATTTCAGAATCAGAGAAACGTAGTATAAAAAGAGGTTGAAATGTGAACTTACCCGACAATGGTGAATTATGTTGAATTTTAGTGGAGGAAGAACGGGAGCTCAGAATATTCAACTATAATTAAACAGCTTAGTCTGGAAGATGGGAGAATCTTTATCGACTGAATAAGTGGGAGCCATCGTCGAGTAAAGGGAGCTGATCACACTTAGGTTCCTGATTACAAGTGCATTTTCTTGACTGTTCACGGGAGATTCGCGGGAGCCTTAAACAAGGGAGGCGCTTCACCTCAGAGAAGAAATAGTATAAAGGAAACGTCGAAATGTCGAGAATGTGCATACATATGTTTCCGTGGAGCCATTTTGCGCTTTTAAACTATTACAAGAGACACGAACCTAAGATATATATCAAATTCTATCACAACTAACGAAAATCAAACTCCTTATCATGGAAGATACTGTATGGCTACAAAGTCGCACTCAATTATCTCACTCCGCCCAGTGTTCCGCATCCTGCCCCAGATCAAAGATAATGTTCTTTAAAATGGCAAGTGAAAAAGATTAGCGCAGGTATTGGTACAATGGGAACTCATCCTAGATACGTATAGTGAGGTCAACGGAGGAGAAAGCCAAAGTTCCTCGGTGATGAGCGCAACAGAAATAATGCAAGGGAGTTATCGATCGATCTGGCAATGCAACTCCGTGACTCCGCGACGCCACTTACCGGCATCTTCCGATAGCTGAAAATAAATAATTTTATGTTCTGCCTTGAAGCTGAAACTATTATATCTGACTGAAACCATCAAACTCTGCGCTTTGTGGATAATTCCTGTCCTGTGTACTTCTAAAAATCCCCGTTTGAGAACCAAAGGTTCATAAATTCAAGATCTAAGATGAAAGGAACATCATGCCGCGGATTTTTAAGCTTTCGTCTCTACTTTCTCGGATGAGGTCAGAAAGGCTAGTTGCCTTAGCTTCGGCCTCATGCACTCGGATATCCGTAACTGAAATCAGAATTAGCTAGGAATATACCTTTGTAGGAGGAGGGGTGGAGTCAAATATACTTAAGAACCCCGTGTTTTGAATAACTTGGAAACGATGCGGGCTTTTGGGAGCTCTTGCGTGTACGAAATATTTGTGTGGCTCGAGCAACGGGCATAAAAACTCGCATCAGACCATTTTCCAGTTTCACATATAAGACTTTTTTCTCGCTTTTTACATCCTCGTTGTGTCTCCATCTCAGCGATTATTCGCCTACATGTCTACTACACGCGTAGCTCTCGTAACTCTGCAGGCTTTCTTGCACCAGCTGGCGCTCACGCCTCCGAATCCTACTCCATTAAAAGGTCGTTACCATACGGACCAGATGTATATCTTGCAAATAGCACCTCTCATATTTAAGGTGAGACCTTGATTATCGACATTTACGAATGACTAACCTTCATGTCAGTGTCACCAAATCATGGCTTGGATGTGTACAATATTTGAAACCCTCTACTACATTCGAGCATCGATTCTACTTCCCTCATCAATACCACATGTTACTTCCATTGTCTGTCTATCAACCCAATCGAACATCCATATAACTCCAATATTCATTCTTGGATTCGTCGCGGTGATGCTAGGCGCTTACATACGACTCGACTGCTATCAGACACTTGGTGAAATGTTCACCTTCGACCTCACGGTACACCCGGAGCACAAACTTGTTAAATCACGGTTCTACTCCTACGTTCGGCATCCAGCATACACGGGATCTATGCTTCTGGTCATTGGACTCACTCTCACTCATCTCACGGAAGGGAGCTGGTTGACTGAGTGCAGTCCCCTTCGTGCTCCTGGAAGTTCTATCGTCCTCTGGGCACTGTGGTGGCTGTGGACGTTCTGTGTTGGCATTAGTCGGGCGGATGCGGAGGATAAGCAGATGCGGAAGCTCTTCAAAGAAGAATGGGATGCGTACGCCGCTGTTGTTCCTTGGTGGTTCTTCCCGGGATTCATTTAACGTCGATGTTTGAGCGGCGTCGTACGTTCACCTGTTTCATAATGCTTTAATTGTGGCTGATTATGTACTGTCTCAGAAATGGCACCAACCATGCCACGTCTATCTACCAACATCTACCTTCGCATGAGAATAAGATGATTATGGCATCCAGTTTTATCGCTAGAGTCGCCTCCCATGCTTATATTACTGAATTTAGTGGTAATGGACATCGTACAAGGATGACGTTCTTAATGAGAAGATATCTTTCAGCGTTAAACTGAATATTTGGTGTTCTCCACTGTCATGAATGTTTATGTATGGCCGCTCAGGGCCTGGGGTAAATATGGTTCCTCCAGATACTTGATTTCTTCGTCAGTTAGCTTGATATCCACGGCCCCTGTTGTTACCGTCAGTACCTTTATATCAAAACTCACGAAAAATAGAGCCAATGGCATACCAATAAGATCTCTCATATTCTCTAAGGAGGTGGTACCAACGATGGGTGCACTGACGCCTACGATTGAAGCTTCAGACAACCAGTCTCCGTCATTAAGAACAGAGGAAAGTACCATCTTTAGACAAGACCCAAGCTAAGGCAACCTTCGCCATGCTTATTCCCTTTTTGTTGGCCAGGTTCTCCACACTATAAAGATCATCGGAACATTGATGAACCCCGAAGTAAATAAGAAGCATATATACATACCGGTTAACAATCTCCTCGGTTCCTGCATTCTTGCCATATCCCTTGATCAGCCTGAGAGTACAAAAATTACACAAATACAAAAGAACGGAGAGGATGAGGGCTCACCAATCGGATTCGCTTCTTTTCGTCTGTGCAGACAGAGGTCGTGTAAGAAGTCCACGGGCGAGAGGTGACCATGGGATAGAGCCGACGCCGAACAACTTATGCGCATGAGTAAGTGGTTGACCGCTGAAGGATAGACACGGAGAAAATTGTACCTTCAGTGTTGGGAACATCTCCCGCTCCTCCTCGCGATAAACCATACTATAGTGGTTTTGCATTGAAATGAATGGAGTGAGTTTATTATTGACTGCATAGTCTGTATAGGATTTAGCAATATTCTATGAAAACAAGAGGATACGATACGCCTACTTTGCATTGCGTGAACTTGAATATATAGGTCAGATAAGTAGACCAACGGTTGGCGTTAGATACGTACACTGCCATGCGTAGCAAGACGACATCCCGATGTATCGAACATAACCCGCTTGGACGACATCATGGAGGGCTTGCATCTTTCAGAATATCAGCAAGTTAAACATGGGTTGAAGAATAGACGTACAGTCTCTGCAATTGGAGTGTTTTTGTCAAATCGATGGCCTGTATATGTTAATAATGTTATATCAGAGTCTATTCGGATATATATAAAGAAAGTTCTTACATTGGAAGACATCAATATAATCAAGCTGCAGACGCTGCAAGCTATGCTTAACAGACTCAAAAATGTGCTTCCGACTCAAACCATATTGATTGACGTATCCTTGAGTATCAGGATCTCCTGTAACAAATGGAGTCTTAAGGTCGCCTCGAGCAACTGTACCGTACAACTGTTCATGGCTCTGGGTGTTGGTATGTACAAAAGAATAAAGGAAGAGGATATCTCACCTTAGTCATGACCACGATCTCATCTCTTGGGAGATTATGTTGCTTGATGGCTTTCCCTAAGATTAATTCAGACAGACCGTTGGAATAGACCTTCATTCGAGTTAGATAATCGTTTGCAAAAGATAAGGTAAAAGCTATACGTTTGCAGTATCGAACGTGTTAATCCCCGCGTCGTATCTACAACCTATTCGATATCGATTCTCTGTTACTGGGAATGTTTACGTACGCGGCCTTGATGTGCTTGATCGATTCCTCCTCAGGAAGGACCCAACCTTGCCAATCAGGTGATCCGTATGACATGCATCCCAGGATGATTCTTGATACTTTCAACCCCGAGTTACCGAGACGAACTATCAATACATATGAGAATAGGTTTCAACCGCATTGTCAAATCCCTCACCGTAGGACATTGGCTTCTTTCCGTCAGTAGCCATTGTAGAAAGATATGTTGCTGCTGGTGATGGGAAGGGATGGGTAGCTTCCTGAGCCACGTAGAGGGTATTTATGTTGTCACGATAGATCGGATGGACCGTGAGAGGCTTCTCTATATATAAGGCGTTATTCATCCGGTAGAAGATGAATATCTTTAGCAGAGGAGGGAGTGGCAGAACTATCAGACTTCGTTACCTCGTTATTGTTGTGGTCAGAGCTGTGGTGTACTATCAGGGAACTCAATATCTCCTGTGTAATGCCGAGGGTACCCATTTCCTCCAACTCACATAAGAAATCGTACTTGTTTTCAGTACAGAAGACGCTGCTAGAGATATCTAGTTATTTTAATATCGGACACGTGCTTGCCGTTACATCACTCGCTGCGACGAGGCCTCCGGCATAGGTGGTCTAAAGCCAGGACCCAAGACTCGCAATACATGCGTGGAGCCACTGATCGCAGAATCAAACATCCGAGGCCGCCTGGATTGGATAATATTGATCGAATCGGACCGATACACACCTGTTATCGAGTTTGGATTAAATGCAGCCTTTTGACGAAGGAAACTTACACTGGCTGAAATATTTCCCTTAAGAATTAAAGTTCAACAGAGGGACATTATGGGATTGTACCACGTAAATGAAGTCATTCCTAATGAAAGAGTTGAGAATCGGAAAAGTGCTCCCGCCAAATCACTTGCTTAGTAACAGCAACACCGTTGAAGTTTGGTCGGCTTATATAATGTACAGTAAGTGACAGCCAAACACGACAAATTTGGTATCTCGTGACGCAGGCAATCTGTCGTCAAACTAACTTCAGATTCGGATCCAGCTCGTTGAAATACATCGAAAACCGATTTTTCCTTAATTTTCTCACGGTGTTTCTAAGTGGCCAAATTTTTCGGGCAGATAGACGAGATTTTCTATGGTATCGATTACATAAACTTGCTCCAATTAGTCAAGTGCAGCCTCAATTGACATCATAGCGCGCTCTGTTACTACCCGGCGTGCTCTTTGACGATAAACTTCCCACCCAGGCTGCTGCCTACCTGATCAAGCCCCTGCGATAAGCGTTCATGAACCCGCCATGATCAGTTGATAAATTGACAAATAACTTTGGGCGGACAAGCATTAAGGTATGTTTCTGAGCAGCTTCTCTGGCCATAGAGAAACTGTTCTTGGAACCTCCCTGTAGTGATACTTCACCCAAGCACAGTACCGTTGTCATTGAAGTTAATAGGTAGAAAGGAAATAAAGGAAAATGCGAAATAATACCATTTTAATTTGATTTAATTCACAAATGAAATTTAGGCAAGAAAATGCACCCATGCCCCACCTCTTTGATGATGATTTCAAGCATAGATGCTTGACTTGCCTGAAATGTTTCAACTCTGCTGGCATTTTCGCTTTGGCATGGTGAAGCGAGGTGCAAGACAGCGAATGGAACTGCCAACTTGTAAACTTTAATGAATATAAATTGTATTTATCATTTATTTATTGTAATTTATTCCCATAACAATTCCTAAACTTTTTTTGCGCATCTGTGATGCGCTCAACAGGATCTATCGTTTGCGCATTTTCCTGTAAATTTTAAGGGTTTTTTCTCCAAATGGCCAAATTTTTGGGTACCTTGGATTTCAAATTCTCATTCCCACCTAATCGGGTCGTATAACTATGTTCAATAAAATGTAAATAACACGTTTCAGCAGTTTTCGGACGAAATTAGCATCCGATCCGATGGCCGGAAACGGATAGGTGTTTTTGTCGTGTTTGGCTGTCACTTACTGTAGTACATGCCGCTGGTAGGCCGCAACTTGTTCACCAACCACGTCAATGCCCGGCGCTTTCTCTGCCTTTTGCGATTTCAGCGATTTTTCGCTCAAGACGAGAGGTAATACTTCCGTTCTATTGAAAGTATAAGATTTCACCTCATCTCCATCTGTGCATTCTATCACTTCTCGGAACTTCATCTCACGACCATCTCAAACGTCATCGGGTTCGCATAATTCCTGTCTTCTACATCGGAATCAGTGCACTTAGTTTCGGATAATTTTCGGGATGTGATTCTTTCGCAAAAGCCACTCGAAGATGTTGTATATTTATACCTTCTCTAGCAAGTGTGGATTTTCGTAGCTTAACTTTAGAGTTAAGTTTTTTTAATCCATGTCGCTCATCTTCCATTCCAGTTCCTCATGATTAAAATCAAAGAAATAAAGAACTCCCTACCGTTTGTATCCGGATAATGCTCGGTGTCGTTTGAATCATCCGACCACCCGTCACCAGAATCGACGTGCGCCAATGATGAAATTCATGGACTCAACCTCCATACGGCGTTCCAAGCCCATGTCGTATATACTAGTCACCATTTAAATGGCTTATCCAGATCGAATCTCCCCTTGAATTCGACGGGAAAGCATCGTTATAAAGGTGAATTTGATATTCGCTCAGCGACTTCACCCTCGACGGCTACTACAGCAATGCGATACCAAGTCCTCTCTGCCTTCCTCATCTACTATTGTTCGACCCTCGTTTGGGGTACTGACTTCGGTGAACGTGAGTGTGTTCTCCTGTCGGTTTAACGGGCTATAGATATTTTACCTTTAACTTTAAGCTCTTCATATCGGTAAGTCACAATAATTATACTTCAATCGTACAGCTTTCTTAACTCCTCCCGTTTCTTCCCAGCGTTGTCCACAGGAATTCTATCGTCTAACGTAACGATACGAGCTGATACGGTTCCTCTCTGGGGTCAATGTAAGTGGAAAGTTTCAAGTACCAGTATATAAACATCCTCAAATTGTCTCCAGGTGGAGGGATTGGATTTACCGGATCCACTATCTGCGCGTCTAGGCATGTTCTAAGTTTTCTCTTTATTTCTAATTCTAACCTCGATATTGAAGCGTGCGATGTGTTTACCTGAACGACTGTAAGTATTCTGATATTAGGTTATTCGGTGCCAATGACCATCTTGACTAGGGTATAGCCAGTGTCAACCATGCCCCGCAAACACCTGCTCAGCCTGCCCTTCTGGCCAATCGCACACAATCACTTCGACAGGAACCAACTGCCCATTCTGTACATGCGCGACTTTCACAGCCAACCTTCCTTGCCCAACATATACCTGCTCACAATGCCCATCTGGACAGCAGCAAACTATGACATCCACTGGATCAAGCTGTCCATCTTGCGCTTGCGTCAGCACGACTACGCGCCCGTCGTGCACGACATACAGTTGTGCACAGTGCCCGTCTGGACAGCAACAGGTGCTGACATCGACTGGCGCGAGTTGCCCGTATTGTACGTGTATCGGATCCACGACGACGACTACAATTTCAACTCCGTGCCCCACTTATACGTGTGGACAGTGCCCATCTGGACAACATCAGACGCTTACGAAGACGGGCACTAGCTGTCCGTTCTGTACATGTATTTCCACCGGTACGACTACGATAACTACGCCTCCTCCACCATGTCCCACTCTCTCGTGCGCCGGATGTCCCACAGGACAAACACAAACCGTCACCCCGAGCGGTAGCTGTTCCGCATGCGCGTGTCTAGGCTCGAGCACCACTAAATTATGTCCAGTGTACACTTGTTCTGGATGTCCCTCTGGACAGACACAGACATTCACACCAAGTGGGACGTGCTCTGCTTGCGCCTGTGTTGGTCCGACAAGCACCACTTCTCCTCGTGGGTGCCTGACGTTCTCGTGCGCTGCGTGTCCTTCTGGCCAGACGCATACATTCACACCGAGTGGGACGTGTTCGGCGTGTGCTTGTGCATCGTCTACAATCGCTTCGAGAGTCTTTGCTGCTGAGATGCCTGTGCTTACGCCTCCTCCCGTTGGTTACTAAATTCGAAATGATTTGAACGTTACATGTATTGATTGAATAAATATAAATTGATTTCTTTTCTTTGAACCAAAGTCGTTGTAACTTGTTGGAGTATTACTGGCGCATTCATTCAAGCTTCCTCTGTCCGTTCCTAATATTTTTGTAGCTTCAACATTCTACTGGTGTCTCATGAAGAGCAATGAGTGCCGCCCAAGAAGATTTCTTATTTTATTGCTCTGAACCATGGGACCATAGCTCAGTTAGGAGAGCAGCAAATTGAGGCACTCTGTTTGCGTTCTAAAGGCCCCACATTCAATTAGATGTGGCCCGGTAGCTGGAAGTGGCTATTCCTTTAAAGTTTTAACCCTTTCGGTGCATAACCTGCATAGATGCGCAGTCACCAGTGCGAACTGCGCAATTTGCGTCAACCGCCAAGCACGGCTTTAATCACTACTTACGGGTCATAAGACAACGCGTTGACCAATGACAATCACCTCCGCTTTGAACAGACGCGTCAATATCACCCCACGTGCTTCAATCTAGGCACTCATTTCGGCTATCGTTCGACGTTCCCACGGC
Source organism: Crucibulum laeve (assembly GCA_004379715.1). Lineage (NCBI taxonomy): Eukaryota > Fungi > Basidiomycota > Agaricomycetes > Agaricales > Nidulariaceae > Crucibulum > Crucibulum laeve. The sequence goes on from ML213656.1 coordinate 54,482, forward strand.
TGTGCCCTAACAAGCGTTCAAATGTTTTCGACGTCGGACCTGCACGTCTTCTACCATCTCCCAATGTCGTCGTTCAGCAGAGCGCCGCCTATAAAATCTCACCTATCACCAACGCGTCGGCTAAGTCTACGTTACGCTCATCGCCACTGAGAATACCGAGTGATCAAGTGCAAGCTATCCTTGATCCGGGTATGGAGCCATCTCATCGTGCACAGTTCCCTTGTACAGAACTTACGCCAGCTAAAGGTCTTCGATGAGCGTAGCGCAGAGGCTGAGGCGCTTCCTTGGGGTATCATGCACGGCAACACAGATCTGGAAAGCACAGACGACGAGTTGGGGCTACATGAGAAGCAGGAAAGGTACTTTCTGAAGGCTCTGTAGAGGATGAGCGCGCTGAGGACATTCAAGTGGAAGTGCAATCACTCGCTGGTGGGTATTGGCAAGGTATGACCGGTACTCTTGAGGTGCGAGTCGCTGCAGGAGGTGGGGGTTGTGACAGCCTCTTATTTGGCTCGCTCGTTCGAGAGGAGGGGAGGGAGGAAGATTCCTAAGGACATACGTGTTTTGTTCGAGCTTGACGTGTTTCCGTTTGATATCAACGTGTACAGCTCTTGAAATAAGTTTCGTGATCCTCAAGAGCACGCAGTACACGTACGGCGCATCGCAGCATCAGAACTGTCGCATATCTCGAACATGTTTACCCACTCTCCTAATATTAAGGTATGCTCATTATCTCGAATAACGTTGTTCCATATATTCTAATATGTCTATTCAGCACCTCGACGTCACGTATACCCCTCGGCATCAATATCTCTACAATCGTCCATTAGCAGACGAGTTCCTCCTCTACACCCGCTAGCCCAACCTCACATCCGTCCCTCTAACCATACTTGGTTACAGACCCCCGTCTATCCAAGACGCTCTTCCCTTCTTCCTTCTCGCTCATCAGAATATCGACATTCCCGTCTTAGACGTGGTACCGTCATTTGCACTCAACAACCTTGCCCTTCCGGCTGGGGGTCTACCCCGCCTACACGAGCTCTAAGGAGGCGGCGATAATGATAACATAGGGCTCAGCTATCTAGCTGAAATTTAGAGCTGCTCCGAGGATTCAACCTCTCTGGAGTCCACAATCGATCTGCCTGCCCGAAGTCCCTAGACCTCCACTTCGCAGGCAGCGGCATCAAACGCCTGGAACTCTCAGCGTAGAACGACATGGAAGATATCAAGCTCCTCGTCGGCTCGCTCCTCAGCATAAGCTGGCTCGGCATTGGATTCAAACACAACTCCTGCGCCTCTCCCCGGAACCCCGAGAAGACCGCCACCAACACCATCAAATGGGCGACGGTGGATCGAACCTCCCGGAGCTTACGACATTCCATGGCGTCAAGTTCTTCTATGAAGTGTATTCACAGCCGAGAGCGAATCTGAGCAGCATGGCAATGACGGATCGGAGTCACGCACAAGAATAATGAGATTGCGGGTGTGTTGGCTTGGAAGTACCTTACACTTAGGAGGATGGATCATTGGGAGGAGGGCTGCGGCAAGGTCGTCGTGCTGCTGTGGGAGGGCGCTGTTGGCGAGGAGGCTAAGGTTAAATGGGACGTGAGGAGGGTGAAGGCGTGAAGGGGTGGTCTATAGTCTGTTCTCCTGGGTGGTCCTGATCCTCGGTAGTTGGTGATCAAACGTTCGTGCTCTGGTTCATCCTATCCGAGAAATTTTAGCTGATTGTCGATTTTGAATGTAGTAGTGTATATTACGAATTTGCAAATGATCTCATTTTCTGATTAGCATTCAAAGTCTTTTTATGCGGGCATGTAAAGATGTAGTCATATAAGCAATCAAATTGCGCACCATGACTTCTGAGTCGTGCTAACCAGTTTTCAAAAACTTCGTTCTCATCCGAGCCCTTAATCTGAACATCGATGTAGCTACTCCTCGTATGTGATATAATTTTTTCATACGCGTCGCTTTCGTCAAAGCTTTTCTTCCCAAGGCTGACGTATTCTTTCAACCTGGAAACAGAGTACTTCGCACCTTGACCAACGGCCACTTCAGGGATCTGCAACTGATGGGTGACCACTCTCAATGGACGCAAAGTGATAGACTAGGTCTTCCGGAGGCTTCTCAGTCATTCACACTATTTTGGTTCCTCAATTTGATTCCATGACGGTTCCGTGCAACTATTATCTGCCTCGGACTCGGCTTCTGAGAACTCTTTAAATCTGGTGTCTCCTTTGAGCGTGGTAGGTTATCGTCTTCCTCAGCACACCCTCACCTCGCATCGACGACATGCGTCTCGCTGGAGCCTTCTTACCTGGGCTTTTGGTTTCAAAGTTCATCTTGCTTTGTCAAGCAGCTGCAAATCAAATCGACGACCGTCTCAAGTATCCTTCTTAATGTAGATGTTACGGAATCTCTATCTTTTCTTTGGCGACGCTGTTGTTGAAGGTAGGGCGGCATCAGCCAGGAGATGCAGAGTGCTTCTGGGGACTCCAATGGCCATCCACTGCCTCTTTGAATCAGCTACGTTCTCTCGTTGGTAGACGTTTGGTAAAATCTGATCCCATTGGATGCGTGTGTTGCGCTGGCAGCGGATATATGACGCCGGTGCGCGCGTCACGTTCTCCGGGAGTGGATCATCGAACTAGACGCTGCAGTGCGTATCCTGTCTCGTATACTCGTCATGAGCAGGATCTCTGCTGCCTTTGACTCCTGTTTCCAGTACCACTATCCCTCTTCGATCATGTCTTCTTTGTATCAAGGCCTCACCTGTCTCCTCTTCGATACTACCAACTGCACATTGGATGGATATCCTGTTTAAGTGATGGATGCCCAGAACACTCGCGACGTTCAGATTACAATAAACTTCTCACGTGACCACAATATCTGTCTAGTCTTCAAAAATACTAGCCATAATTTCTCCGGTAAAGCTTGGGCGTTGGATCGTTATGCATCCGTACGCTCCAACTAAAGGGCGCCAAATTATTTTGACGTCTCCAATGATTTCTAGATCGTCACTCGCAGCTACTTTAAGATCTTTGTTTTATGTGCTGATCAGAATATAACGTCTTCTCCACCACTATTCCTGGAGAACATCTATTCAGATTGGTGCCGTTTATAGCACCGTATAAAAACGTCGTGCAAGTCAATGATCTTCAACCTGTACTTGATGCTGCATCTTCGGTAAACGCCACTCTTAAAGCAGCAACTATCGCTTACTCGGGATATGACGATGCATGGCATGCTAGGTTCCCAAAGAGCTGATTTGGATTTGGTTTGATGAGAAGCTCTGAATACGAATCATAATATGCGACCAGAACGATGGCAGCTGCAATAGCACGTCACACTAGTGATGCGAAAGTTCGGTTCGGTTCGGTTCTTTGACAATTTTCTCCGAACCCAGAACTGGACTTTGGGTCCGGTTCAGGCATTTTACCGAACTCTGAACTGGACCGTAGGTTCAGGTTCAAAAGGGTTCGGTTCCAGTTCAATAGAGGTTCGAACTGTGAACCGAACTTTATAGATATAAAATTACTTAAACTCTCTTCTAAGTGTTATAATAAATTAATGTTTGACTTCGGTTAGCTTGTGAGTCAAATGGATGAGTGTATAGTGTAAAAGTACTCTACTTAACTACGAGATATCTACATAATTAGATGCACATCAAGCTAATAAGCAGCCACAAAAATATAAATACAACTGCAGGCATAGTTTAGATTGCACTTGCTCATAATCTTGACACTCATATTCCAACATTAAGGCATCCAGAGAAAAAATAGTTGGTGGTAGAGCTGTTACAGAATACATGTTAATTAATCTTCATCTTCAGAAGCAAAATATTTATCATTCAATTCTACAATCACAGCATCAACATGTTTTGTAGCCTGATGGACTTGTGCAATGTGACCATTCCTATATGTACTCTTGAAGAATACAGCTCACTTGCTGAGCTGAATTATATATATATAAAGCGGGGCTTATTCAAATATAGAAAGTATTGAACTGAGAGACAAAGCTAGTCATTTTCGATGCCATAAGATTGATGATCCTGTCATTGTGGATTGTGTCCGTCTTGCATTGGCTGGATCAAGGACTGGCGAAAATTAGTCGGTGTGCGGCACAATAATTAGGAACCAGGGTATCTAGAAAAATTATCAGCACTCGTTATAGTGAAATCGAGAATCCCTACATCCTAAAAAGTTGATTTACAAGCCTAAAACGTGACATCGACGTCGTCAGTGCTATTGATGGTGGTGAAGAGGAGAAGTTAGGAGTCTATGTTGGTCAAGAGGAGGCACTGTCTTCATGCAAGTGTTTACCTGGTTCGAACGCGTTCGGGATTTTCTTCAATTCTCTGAACCTTGAACTGGACTTTACGTTCGGTTCGGTTCAAGGGTCAAATTCTGAACTGGACTTCTGGTTCCGTTCGGCAGGTTCGAGTTCGAACCAAAGTTCAGAACCGAACTTTCGCATCACTATGTACAAGTACAATTTAAGCTACAAAGGGCAAAAAAAAAAAGAGTTTTTATGGCTTATGTAATCTATTTATGCAAGTGTTCACTGGAGACCCGTTACCCGTTAGATTTTCTAAATGTGTTCAATTCACAGGCCATTGTTATGCGTTATTGAACACTCGGTCGTAATGGTACAGTAATGCGTGTATCTTGAGAACAGTGTTCATCGTACAGCTTATCTTTCTACTATTAGCTAATATAACCGACCCTTGCTGTCGGAAGTTTCCATAGCGCATTCCAACGACCCTGCATTCCACAATAACTACACATTTGAATTATTTTTCCTTCTCCATCCATCTCCTTAGGAGTTCGATACGAGAATTCATTGAAGGATGTTCAATATATCCCAGATTGGGGCGAACGGAACATGTATCGAGAAGAGAGCCTTCGCGAAGATTACGATTTCGTTCCAATCGTTATAGGCGTTGATCTAAATAAGTCTATTTGGCTACGAGGTGATTAATCAACAAAACTATCATCTATAAATCTTATCACATCTTTTTACGTCATCCAACCCGTGACGCACATCCCCTACACTATGTATTTGTCTCCTAATGTCTCTAATGGAGCACGAGATGAAGCATAGGCGAATAAACTGATTTGATCACTTCGGTGCTTTTGATCAAATTTTCATTTCAAAATTCAACCTGATATGGTTACTTATGAGTCGACCAGGGCCCTGACGGCTCAAGTGTTGGGCGGAGATGGTTTCCAGAGGAATCAACGTTGATCATTCTGAACTCGGGCATTTCTTGTGAATCCTGTCTCATTCGTTCTACAGTGTTTGTTTGTTTTTGCATATATAATTTTTTACATTTACTGTCTAAACAAAGAAGACTAAAGTAGGGCTGTACGCCGTACCCTATACGGTATACGGCCGTATAAGTACGGCTCTTGGACGGCTACCGAGGTGCCGTATACCGTAGCCGTAACACTGATTTCAACTGCCCAACGGCTCGGTACGGATGAATTTACGGTCAAAACGGCATCTTACGGTTGTACGGCAGGTGCAGAGATGGTTTTTCTGAAACATATTTAAGTAGTTAATTGAGAACACATTTACTCCGCCATTGAAGGGGATAATATTGTCTTTTGGGTTTGAAGAGTCTGTATCGGGTGGTACAGACAGATATCCAGCATCCCCGTTGTTAGCAGACTCTGTATTTTTGATTTCCTTGAAGTGCTTCGAGCTGGTCAGAGATGAGTAATGCAGAGAGCTTGTCAGTTTTGAAAATCCTCTGGCCATGACCTAAGTAATCAATAAAAATAATATGTACCTATCATTAAAAACTTACACATAAGAATTCAATATCGTTGGCATCATTGAGGTTTCTGAAGTCATCTTTTGTATACACTGAGCCAACATGATAGAAGGGAAGTGGTGAAAAGTGATAGCTTACAATCCAAACTTTTTGAGCAACTTTCATAGCCAAATTCGCAGCTTGGAGCACTTCCTTCTCCACAGTTAGATCCACCTCGATGAGGTCTGTTCCAATAATTCAAGTTTAAAAGATTGATCAATGATCTTAATAGTATTACAATGCACCACAAGCATGCAAAGCGAAGTGACATTGGTATACAGATTAGTCACCATAGGGGCAAACCTAAGGGGAAATGCTCAAAAATTTGAAGCTCTTGTCCAATAGAAGAGCGAAGAGGATGATTTTCTGTGACTTTCTTTTAATGGAACCATTAATAGCGTGACTGGTGAGTGCAGTAGTAAGTAGTTCAGGGAAATTTTTGGTCTCGCATATAACAATGAGAAGTAGAAAAAAATGCGCTTCACATCACTTTGGACACGTTGATGAAGGCCTCAATGAATGATAAGAGGACAAGACGCCGTACTGACGTATGATGCCGTTATGGCCGTAATTTTAAGGCCAAGTACGGTGCCAAACCGTACCGTAGCCGTACCGTCGAAATCTTGCTGAAATGGTCGACGGCACAGGTACGGTGACCGTATTACGGGTCCCGTAAAACCGTAAATACGGCGACGGCGCGCAGCCCTAGATTAAAGACCCCGGGAAGGAAGGAAGGACTTGTATTGCCATGCTTGCCATGGCCTACTATCCCAAGTTCACGCAGAGTGAGGTCAATTGATTACCTGAATTTACGAGAACTCTGCTCGAGCACTGTACAGACCTTGACAATTGGACGGTGTATTCGAAGGGACTCACGTGGCTAGCATCCGGTGGTCATAGCGTTGTGTCGTAATAAGGACAATCGGGTGGCTTGCACACATACAGTTGATACCCATTATTTGCTAGTCTTTAACAATCTTCGTTTACTTCCATCGTATAAGTTTTGTTCTCCGGACGGACATAAAAACCTCAGTTGTTTCCTTACCGAATGCGGTGTGTTACATTTCTTTATTCACTATATTTACGTCGTCACTAAACGCTACCTCTTTTTAGATCTTATTTCATCTAATACGGTGGTCTGATATCTTGAGTCTACTATCCTGGCTATCCGAGCAAACATTGGGATCAGAGCTTTAATGCCATCAATTTCAAGTTGCATGATGCATCCGCTCTAATATATTTACAGGAAAGTATCGGGACAAGATCTAAAAGCTGAAACAAGTTTAAACAACGTATCTTTAGATGAAAGATGTTTTCAAACAATTGTCAATTTCTGGGATTTTCCAAACAGATAAAATAGTATTTCTCTCCAGCCTCTCCGAAAAGTACAAAACTATTTAACAATTCAAGTATCTAATAAATGCGAGACAATCACAAAGTAGTGCAGAACCTGTGGGCGCAAATGAGATTACATTTCTTAACAGCAAACCAAAGGAGCTCAATGAGTGTATATACTATATATGCTCTTAATGCGAGGTGAATGGACCACATTGCCCTACATTCTCTGCAAACAGTTACCACCAGTGCATCGATCTGAGACAAACTCATCAATTTGATCACCTGGTCTGTACGGAATCCAGCTAGTGGTAGAATCAGCGTTTGCCTCAATCACAACTTCTGAATCCCGATAGGGGGATTACATACGTTGCATATGCTTTGCAACCAAAGTCATTACAATTATGTGCGATAAGTGCTTTATGCAAATAAGAGTTTATGCATGTTGCATTGAAACAGTCTTGTTTCTTGGGGAATGTTAACTTAAGTAAATCCTTAGTTATTAATAAGATATAACACTCACAAGTGAATCTCGGTACAGGTGTTTCTCTTCATCGGTATCGGCAATGTAGATGCATCTACAACTGAGCATAAGGACTTTATTTTTGTAGAGGCACATTCTGATAAATGGTTGAGTGATTGTGTTGAAGTGGTAGACAGATTGAGAAAGTAATGGGTGTTGAGGATATTTCCTCGTACTTCAGATCACATTTTATACTTGGGAGGGTAATGGAGCAAGTACAACTAAACTTGTCTATTTTGTTCTCATGAATCATCTGGAGTAAACTGTCATTTGGAAACATGTACTTGTGTGCTATTATAAAATGGACGGTGTGGCCACAGACATGCTGCATAGGGACTTGTCAATATCTGACAAGAAAACGAAAGCATGAGTCATTATAGCATGCAGCGTGTCTGTGGCCACACCGCCCAGTTTATAATAGCAGTCAATTATACGTTGCCAGATGACAGTTTACCCCAGATGTTATATCATGTTGTACTGTTTTAGTCGTCGTCGTGCAGTGTGTCTGTGGCCACACCCAGATTTTTATACTCATAAACGAAGTCGTTATAGGATAAATTGAAAGAAGATTGATCAATATTACTTAAAATCTTGACGGAGTTCAAAGGCAAACACCATCTATTTCTTATTCATAAGTGGATGAATCTGACAGACTCCTTCTGAGATAGGGATCTGGGGCCAGAGAACAAGAGAGAAAAAAGTTCGAACAACATTTCTTCGACTTTCTGGTACGTCGTCCCATTTACAATGCAGACTAAAATTTAAATTTCTGTTTCTATGAAGGGGATTTTACGTTGTATTTAGCCGATGTTTGTGACCTTATCCATAAACTATTTTAGTGCATATCATCTAACCTCGTCATGTCTAAGGGCTGTATTGGGCCCTGTTTCGGTCTTAACAGCTGATGTGACTATTTTGGAGCAATCATGCATGTTGTTCATCGCCCATTTTATAATGGAACACGAGTACATGTTTCCAAATGACAGTTTGAAAGAACTTCAGAGACAATTTTCCATCAGCAACACCTGAAGAGTCAAGACCTGTACTATTTACTACTTTACAGTGCGATTGACCTTGTGCATGTGACTCCAATCCGTCATCGCCATGCTGCTTATACTCGCCGTAGGCTGGGAATACAAGGGGTACATCCTTAGGCGCCTGTGTAAAAAGACTTTGGGTGCTAAATACTGCTCGAACAAGTACCGGCCTTCGTCGGGCTTCGTGCACTTATCGTAAGTTAAAATATAGACACTCAGCACCACCAGATCCAGTCTGATGAGGTATCAGCGCAACCCCCAACACTTGCACGAAAAAAACAACTTCACATTAGCCCATCATCCACCCAGGCCCCTCACTATCACTAGTCATCTAGTATGCTGCGACCCACATGTCAGAATCAGTTCAATTTGCCTCCATATCATCCACCCCACTTCAACCATTCTCATCTTTCGACCTCACTCTATGGGGCACAGTGAAAATGACGCGGACCTGATGCGCGTGACGCGACCAACGCGGAATGGATCTCTATTTCTCAAACATCATATTATCGATGTTTTTTGTCGATTCCAGCTAATTTAAATTCATATCCATCATAAATATTATGGTGCTAAGTATTATAAGTCATTTTGAAAAGACTCAGGCTTGTTTTTGGTTTTCACCCTAAGTTATTACGCATTTTTTGAACTACTAATATCATTATCAGCTAACTGAACACAGAGCAAATAGTTTTTGGCAGTCTAAAACACGTTCAAATAGAAACCAACTGATTTGGAGGTAAGCCAATTCTTAGGTGGTGCGCGTCAGTTGCACGTCACCCTCGCGTCAGGTTCGCGGCAGTCGCGTCAGTAGTCGCGGCACTTCCGCGTCAACTGCGCGTCAGTGACCAAACAAATATTCATTAAATGTAATCAAACAGATGGATATCCATCAGTTTTCGCTTATTCCCTTGCAATTCCTGACTTATAACACTTGCTTTACATGCCAATATGCCCTTGTACCATCAATAGTATATATAAATGCTTAGCTCGCTTGTTCAGGACTATTCCACTGTCGGAGACATCACAAAAGCCAAACGTGTAGCAATACTGAAAGTAATGAATACTTGGGAAAGGGTCCTTTGTGTGGGCTGACGCGCAGCCGATTTGCGCGTCAATCCGCATCACTCACGCAGCAAATCCGCGTCACTCGCGTCATTTTCACTTGGCCCGTACTATTTTACTTGGACCTGTGGCCACACTGCCTAGTTTATAATATCACTAAAGGACACGTTGCTAAATGACAGTTTACCCGAGATCATTCTTGAGGATGAAATAGATAAGTGTAGTAAACATACTTGCCCTAAGACATTGATGAGTCCCCGTGCAGCATGTCTGTGGCCACATCCAGGTTTCTGCACTTGTAAACGAGGTCGTTGTATGATAAATTGAAAGAAGATCGATTAACTTATTATCTTAACGGTGTTCGAAAGCAAACAGCATCCATTTCGTCTTCATGAAAGACTGAATCTCACAGATTCCTCCTAAGCTAGGGAGCTCGGACCGGAGAACGAGAGAGAATGAAGTTCGAACAACTGTTCTTCGATTTATTGACACCTCTTCCTATCTACAAAGCGGCCAAAATTTTATATTTCTGCTTCTAAATCTGGGTGTGGCCCCAGACGCGCTGCACAGTGACTTATCAATGTATTGGATAAAGTACAAGTACACTTGTCTATTTCGTTGTTGTGAATCATCTGAAGTAAACTGTTATTTGGCAACATGTACTTGAGTGCACTGTGCCATTATAAACTGGGCGGTGTGGCCACTCATGTTTTCTTTTTCTTCTCAGACATTTATGAGTCCCCGTGCAGCGTGTTTGTGGCCACACCCAGACTTCTGTACTTGTAAATGGAGTTGTTATAAGAGAAATGGACAGAAGATCGACTAATTTATTATCTTAACAGAGTTCAAAAGCAACTCAGCAACTGTTTCATATTCATAAGAGACTGAATCTGACAGATTCTGCTTAAGCTAGGGAAGTCGGACCGGAAAATGAGAGAGAACGAAATTCGAGCAACCGTTCTTTGATTTAATGGCACTTCTTCCAATATACAAAGTGGATAAAAATTTAAATTTCTGTTTAGACCAAGGTGACTTTACGTTGTATTTAGCTGATGTTCGTGACCTTACCCATAAACTACATTAATATGTATCATCTAGCTCATTGTGTCTAAGAGCTGTATTAAGCTCTGTTTTAGTCTTAATAGCTGATGTGATTATTTTCGAGCAATTATGCGTGTTATCCATCACCCGGTTTATAATGGGACTTAAGTACATGTTGCTAAATGACAATTTACACAATATGTTAGGATGAGTACAGCAATTCCGGGGTGTGGCCACAATATTCCACTCGATTGAGGAAGATGATTGATGTAAAGATAAGACAAATTGTTCACGAGGATGAGTTTCATATTAAATTTAATTGGGGAAGTGCAAAAATTCCTCAATCGAGTGCAATACTGTGGCCACACTTCGAGATTGCAATTTTTTGCACTTATCCTAATACGCTGTCGTTGCACTTATCAAGCATTTCTATCAGATCATTCCGCATTTGCACGTCCTGTTGTATTTAGCCAATGATCATCTCCTTATCAATTAACTACCTCATTACCTATCATCCAACTCAATGTGTCTATTAGAGCTGCATAATGTCCTGTTTTAGTAGTCAACAACTGATGTGACTACATTCGAGCCATCGTTCTCTCCTTATTTTCACTTCACATCATCCACCGTCAAAATTATAATAGCACTCAAGTACATGTTGCTAAATGACAGATATTTTTAGTCACATTTTCTCTGTTGTACTCTTAACTATAAAATAGGTCTGAAGTACGTGGAAATACACCCAACACCCAATTACTTTCTCAATCTGCAGACCACTTGAATACAACAACACAACCATTCATTAGAATGTGCTTCAGAAGATATCGACTTGTTCAGCACATTTGTGGACATTGCAAAATTGACACCTCTCAGACGATTGTGAGCGTTATATCTTATTGATGAAGGGCTTACTGGAGCAAACATCCCCTAGGATGCCGATTGCAGTCAGATGGATTGCAAAAATTCGTCTTATCATAGGTACCCGCATGTCTGTGTTCGAAAAGTTTGCGAAGCCAGAGTGATGTGTGTAATTCCCGCATCAAAGTTTGTGAGTTAAGCAATGCTGATCTGCACCACTGCAACTAGATGGATTCATGACAACGTGACACCTGATGCATATGCATCTTCAGTATGTCATGACTGTTTTCGGGCTGTCGGAATGTGAGACAATGTGTTAATCTGTTCATTAAGAGCGACATTGTATATACAATTATTGAGTTCTTTTGGTTTGTTGATGAGAAATCTAATCTCATATAAATCCACAGGTTCTGTTGTATCGTGTTTATAACTTGATACCTGATTTATTCAATGCTTTCGTAATTTTTGGAGAGGCTAGAGAGAAATTTTGTGATTCACATTATATCGCATTTATAAGATGCTCAATTCTTTTGAATAGTGTTGTAATATTGGAGAGGCTGGAAAGCAATAATATTTCATATTTTTTCGGAAAAATCCTCAAATTATCAATTCATCGACAACTTGGGGTAATGAGTCATTGAAAACAGTCTATATGGCTGCTTTGGTATATAAAACTACTGTAAATCACCGTAACGAGAGTTCCGAAATTGATACATTAATGACTGTAGTACAGTCTCGTTCTGATATACCAGAGCTCAGCTAAAAATAGCTGCCAGTTGTTCTGGTTGACTAACTGGTAAATTGTTTATAAATCATTGCCTAAAATAGCTGCAAGATCCAAATCTCTTGATCATGTAGATAAAGAATTCAGGTGAGTTTGCATCCCTATTTAGGATCGATCGGATGTGCCTCATGCACAGGGCGTGCCCGATCTTAATATCAGAACCACCCCACTATCAAAAACCGCTTCTCATGATATACCACCCCTTTCTGCTATTCTGGCATAGACTTATAGTGTACTTCGTCCACCACCATCTCGATGTCGTCCTTTAGCAGAGCAACACTTTCCTCATCTCGCCCCTCAATACGTCGGCTAAGTCTGTGCTTTGCTATTTACCACTGGGAATACCGAGTGATCAAATGTAGGCTACTTATGCTCGATCTGCGTATGGAACCATTTCAAATTTACTGCACAGTTCCCTCCCACGCGGCTTCCGACGATTAGGGGGTCCTCGATGACTGTAGCGCGAAGGCTGAGGTGATTGCTCAAGATTTTGTTCACAGCGACCCCGATATGGAGAGTACAGAGTGGAGGAGGGGAAAGGGCAACAAAGAAAATTCCAAGAGTCATATATACGTTTTACATGGTGTGGTCACATAATAGTGGGTCTACATTTTCAATGTAGCAACGATGAAAAACGATGCCTTTTTGTCAATAATATGTCCATAAATCGTAAAATGGATGTATAACCACTTTAATATTCCCTTCTGAAAGCTTAATTATTTCAGTGCACCGAAGATGGGAAGTCGGAAGAAAAGTAAGTCTCATTGAAAATTCCCATTTTGAAAACATTTCAATATCTTCCTCATTCTCCAGCATAATCTCAGCATCCATTGCTTCAATTAGATCGTCCACCTCTTGAAAGCTTTTGAATCCTTCTACATGAAACGGATTGAACCTGTCAGGAGTGGAATCTCTGTTATAAGTGTGTTGATAAATGAATCGCTCGGCAGAGCGGATGCTTGCAAATTGAAGACAAGCCTTGATACCGATATCTGCTCAAGTAGCCGGGATAGCAGACTCAGCGTATCAAATCCCTCTCCAATCATCAGGGTTTGTATATTCTCCGAAGCACAATTCTCGTAAAATTCTGGTAATCGATCGATGAGAAGATTTCTTTCCGCACAGGATCTAAAGAACAGAGACAAATTCTCTAGCGAAGGCGCTGATATAAGGGGGATAATGTACGCCATATTATGCTCTGACAGGATTCCTGAAATGGAGATGCTTTTCAAACACTTCAGAGGCAGTACTTGTAGTTCGGATATTGCAGCTGTGTCGAGGGCGCAATATTCCCTCTTGTACGCTATCATTTTTAGATACCAAAGGTTTTTGACATTGCGTAACAACGCATGCAAAGATCTAAGAGGTACATCCGTGTCCGTTAATTTAAGCATTGTGATGTTATCCCAGTTGACGATAACTGATCCAAAGGACTTCGAACATAGTGATAATGACCGAAGCCGAGGAGCACGTTTGAGCCCCTTCACCTCAGAGGTACTTGGGTTTAGACCCATGGATGAGCAACTTATTGAAGCGCTCTGTAAGATCGGGAATTGTGTGGATCCTCTTTCTAGAAACCTAAACTTCCTCATGTCCTGGAAATAGAATGTAACGTCGAGCCACCTATCGGAGTGGGCCAGAAGTGATTCCATTGTAAGGATGAGTATGGGTTCGTGGTCGGTGCAGTCGTACACATGGAGAGGCCGTGCAATGATTATGAATGTAAGAGGATGATTATTCGAACGAGAGAGACATTCCTGCAAAGCGTGCTGATATTTCGTTGCATTTGTACCTTGAATACAAATCTCAATATATGACCAGAATGACGGTAGCTCTAATATCAAGTCCCGCCAGTACCTGCATATCTGAGTTATTATCAGCGGTCCCATCATTTCATTGATCTGGATGTATGGAACAAGATGCCGAAAAATCTGTAGGAGGATCTCAGAGTGAAGGATTTCAATTGGAGAACCTATGTTCTCAACATCGTCGCTCGCCACCACATGGTATCTGTGTGGTACAATACTCTGGATCCTGTGTTCATTTAGGGTCATGATAGATATTAGCCTGAGGAGAACCTGCTAAGTACTACCTAGACGAGTTATTAGTGTCAAATATGCTCGTAAAATGGCACTTACTGTGAAGTTCCAAAGTAAAGAAGACCGTGGAAGAGGCTGTAGACAACCTGTGCATTTAGAATCACTGTTGTTATCGTTTATTAGGCGCTGATTACCATTATTTTCTCCGGATTGTACCACTCACGGCCCGCGGGCCCGGGCACTGGTAGCTTCTTCCCACTGTTCAGATTCAGGCTCAAATGAGAGCTTAGTGTTGAAAACTAGTCAGCACGACTTAAAATTCGTGGTGTAAAAATTTGACTACTTATTACCTGGCAGTGCTACATTCTTACGTGGTGGAGTAGTCAGCGCTGAGTCTCGGAGCGTATACAAAAAGCGACACTCTCATACTTGCAATCGGCTACACTCAGACTGATCAGCGACTATATTCAGACAGTCTGACTGATTGCCGGCCACACTGCAGCAGAAGCAGATCAATCACATTTATTGTTGGCTGCACTCACACTAGTGTTGTCACGGCCCAGCTAAAAAGCCACGAGCCGCTTTACAGTCGCAGACAACCAAACACGGCAAAAATAATCATCGAATTTTCTGGGCATGGGAAATTATCAGTGTTTTTCGACATATTTCGCCATTCTGAATCGTGTCCTGCAAAAACCTAGGCACAGATCCAAGACGATCTCCTGAAACTAAAATTGTCGTATTTGCTTGTCCGCGACTGTAGCACTAATCAAGAAACAACATCATTCACAAATATTATACACTAAATACACTCAAAATCGACAATATGCAAGATATATCGATTGAGATCGACAGAAGCACAAACACTGCATGATTACCAGCCACCGAGAATTAGGATCATCCAAGAATATAGACCACGAACCACACGTTCATGTCTTCACCCTCCTTACGTCCCATCTAACCTTAGCCTCCTCTCCCCCGGCGCCTTCCCGCAGCAGCACGATGACCTTGCCGCCTCCCTCCTCCCAATGGTCCATCCTTCTCAGCTTCGGGCACTTCCAAGCTAACACACCCGCAATCTCATCATTCTTCCGCATGCGACTCCGATCCGTCATCGACATGCTGCTCAGATTCGCCGTCGGCTGAGAACACACTTCATAGAAAAACTTGACACCATGGAACGTAGTGAGCTCGGGAAGCTCCGAGAGCACCGTCGCCCATTCGATGGTGTTCGTCACGGTCTTGTCGCGGTTCTGGGGTGCAGCACAGGAGTTGTGTTTGGATCCGATATCGAGCCAGCTGAGAGAGGGCAGGGAGCCGGCGAGGAGCTTGATGTCTTCCATGTCGTTCCACGCTGAGAGTTCTAGGCGCTTGATGCTGTTGCCTGCGAGACGGAGAAGGTCGAGAAAGTTCAGATTGACGGATCGGTTGTGGGCTCCAGAAAGCTTGAATCCTCGGAGCAGCTCTAGTGGTCTTTGTGATTGAGTTGGACAGCCGAGGACCACGTTGTCAATGTCGCGGCTTCCTTGGAGCTCACGCGGCCGTGGTAAACTCCCAGCTAGAAGTGCAAGGTTATTGAGAGCGAATGGCGGTACGATGTCTAGAGCAAGAACCTCGATGTTCTGATGAGCGTGGAGGAAAGATGGAAGAGTATCTTGGATGGAGGCAGGCGTGCAACGGAGATTGGTCAAGGAGACAGAGATGAGGTTTGGCCAACGACTGTAGAGGAGAAACTCGTCTGCTAATGGACGGTTATATAACCCTTGGTGGCGTGGATGAGTGTACGCAATATCAAGGTGCTAAATAGATAGGTTGAATACAGGAGGATCAAGGCTTTCGTAAGACAAGTCATACTGTAATGTTAGGGCAATGAGCAAGCATTTCCGCGATGCGCGATAGCTCTGGATTTTGCGATGCACCATATGCGTGCTGAGTGCTCTTGAGGACCATTGAACTTATGTCAAGAAGCTGTATGCAATATCATAAACTAAAACATTAGAACATTAAACAAAAGGCATACGATTTTTGGTATCTTCTTTGTTGACACCTTGTCCTCCGCCTCCGCCTCCTCCCGAACGAGCGGCATAAATGCGAGATTATCACAAATCTCCACCTCTTGCAACAACTCGCACCTCAGCAGTACCGGTCATACTTCGTCAATACCCACCGGTGAGTGGTTGCACTTCCACTTCAATGCCCTGAGCCCGCTCATCTTCCCAAGGGCCTTCAGCAGGTACCGCTCCTGCTTCTCATGCAGCCCCAATTCGTCGTCTGTGCTCTTCAGATCCGTATGGCTGTGCATGATAACTCGAGGGAGCAGCTCTGCCTCTGCGCTACGTTCATCAAGGACCTCCAACCAACAGACGTTGCATGTAATGGAACAGTTTATGATGAGATGGCTCCATACTCGGATTGAAGATAGCTTGCATTTAATCACTTGGTTCCAAGTGGCGAGGGAGTATGATATCACGCACGCGCTTGCAGGAGAGTGCGAGAGAGGAGATCGCGTCGATAATCGACATGGAGAGCGGTGACATTGAGGATTTCAGTAGGCTGGCGCATGAAGTGTGTCCGTTGTGACGGGATAAGCCCAATGAAAGTCTGACAGTGTTGAGATGATGAAGAGAGTGTGTATGTTCGTCTGGAGTGAGCATGTACTGACACCCGCTAATTCGCGATGGAAGAGATCCAAACGGCTTCAAGAGAGGACAATGAACGCCACAAAAGGGTCTGTGTGGTCGTACCAGTTGACATTGGTATTGAAGAGAGACTGGACGCTCTTCCATGATCACGCGGGGATGGCAAAGGCAATTGATGCTTTGGTGGATGGGCGAGATGTGGGAGGTACCGCCTGTTGAAATGCAAACACGTGACAAGCCTGGCACGTCCACACAAGTACATACGCGCCGTCAAGATTATATTCATGTACGCCGCTGTAGCTCAATAGCTGCGCCTCCATCTCGGTTTACCTTGTATATACTGTATAATATATGTTTCATATGGTCCGTCATTTCTAGTCTTACTTTTCTTGTATTTCTATCCTCGAGAACTGCACTACCTACAGTTCTCGTGATTATGCTCTCCTTAACTATTCCTTTTATATAGTTCTTTTTGTCTATCTACTTTAGTCGTTACAAATGGACTCTCGTAGATAAATAGGACGATTTCTCGTCGACTTTCCTCAGCTGTTTGACTTACAAACACTGAGGTAAAGTCCCTTACTTACTTGATACTTTTCATTTACTTATTATTGTTCCTAGACTTCGTTTCTAGGTATATATTAAATATAGCTGTTTGACTTACAAACACTGAGACTTCGTTTCTAGTTTTCAACACCGCCCGGTTGAAGGGGGACATCGGGCAAATTGGGGAGAACAGCTATGACAGTGGGAAGGTAGCAAGATAGCCGATATGAGCGCTTAGATTGATGCACATAGACGTGGTGTTGATGCGTCTGGGAATCACTCATGCTATCGTTTATTAATATTATGCGCTGATTACTATTTTGTCTCCAGAATCTTGTGCCATTGAGGACGATGGGATGCCTTTTATTACGCAGGGTGCTGTCATGCAGCAGATTATTTCAATACAGTTCAAGTACCTACCTGGCTGGATAAGCGGGCCGCATATAAATAACTCAAATTCGGATACATTTCCCCGTGCTCAACTCAAATTTAGGGATTACTGGGCAGAGACAAAGCTGCATTCACAAGTAATCAGTCTACGATATTCGACAACATAGAGGGAAATGATTGGGAAGCGTCAGCAGGCAGAGAATGAGGTCAAATAGAAATGAAGAATTACAATACCTTTGAGAAGCTCATTCAGGAACTGCCAAGCAGCGATAGAGGCATGGACGACTTGAATACAGCAAAGTACGCACGAGACGTTTGTGAACTTTCTGTAACATAAGCATCAGAGAAGTGCGATTGACGTGCTCTCAATTAACAGCAGCCAAATCCTGTTTACCGAGTAGTGCAACCAGCACAGGAGAATGCCTACGTCGAAAGGGTTGACTTAAATAGACAACGAGACGTCGGACTTAACATCGAATGAGGTAGAGGCCACGCTTCGAAGAAGACGTGGTAGTGAAATTGAGATTCCAAATTTTACTGGGTGGTGGTGGTAGCGCAAACTGAGCACTTGGCTTGACCAAAACGCCGACGCCCCTCCCGCTGCCCTCCATCCGAGATCTATGAAAGATTCACCGACGATGGCAGGAAGCTTACCCGCGAGGACATTGAAGCCGTCCTTGTCTTCACAGTCCTCATCTCCCACCGGCTCTGTCCTGTGGCGTCGATACAGAAGGGGCAGTGTTGCTCGAGTGCAAAAGTGATCATCTGGCTTGGATGCTGCGAAGGCGAGACGTCAATGCAGTGAGTCGAGAGCATGTGGAGTCCTCGACAATGAAGTGGTGAACAAGACATGGTGGAGACATCGACAACAAAGCAGAGAGTGAGGTGGTGGAATCAATGCTATTGGACATTGTGTTGGACAGAGATACGAAGGAGGCGGTGTGCTAAACATTGAAGGAAATGTTGGTTTGAACACTGGATGAGCATGGCGTAGTTTGAATAAATCGCCGCATCCCCCTCCCTGCTCAATACCTGCTCTTCCTCTTCCCAGCGCACACATCTAACGCTGTCATACACGGTCTCAACCCGATCCAACCTTGGAAGCCTGGTACTTTCACAAAGAGGGCGAGTAGGACCCATATGAAGACAGCAGAGATGACGTCTACAGGGCGAAACTGGCTCCGACGCATTGCTGGGTATGATGGTGAGATTGCGAGGCGTGGCTGGGTGTGAGCGACTGGGATTGGCTCTGAGCAGTGCGCCAAGATGGGCGACAGAGGGAGGATTATGAGCGCATTGTAGAAAGGAGACGTGAGCTGCACTGCAGCAGATGCTGGGATCCAAATGCGCGAACGGGCATTAGCGTCAAGCGGATGGTGGGCAGTGGGACGGAGAAGGGGCGAGAGTTGACATCATGAGCAGGATCAGCGCAACCAGAATAGCCCACTCACTCACAAGGAGGAAAATGACAGTACTCCTCGTCCTCCTCGCTCTCCGCCGTACGCTTATATCCAACCCTTCGTATGCCAGCAGTATATCCCATCCACCCTCCCAATCATAATTACAATCCCAATTCCGATAGACTGTATCACAATTAGCCTGCGTGGATCTTGAAGTTGGAGGATTATTGGTACGGTTGGTGGAAGGAAGCTTTATATTGAGTAAATGAGAAGGTGGGTGGAGGGATAGCTTGGGAGGAGGTATATGGAGCAGGAGGAGGTTGATGGCGGAGATGGTCCCTATATATGGGGCCCGTGCATCCGGTGCAAATAGAGTTAAACTCTCCCTTCCTCGGGAGTGCGGGGTTTCTTTCCTTCCTTCGTTCATTCTTCAAGCTCATTTACTCACTGTTGTACCGTTAACTTGCTTGTAACTTCCCTGGTCGCTTTTTCACATCTATACGCCCAAGATGAATAGCACCAAGCTTCGAAACCACCTCCCCTCTCCCATATCCAGAAGATAACCACAGAATATTCCAGTTTGATACTACGGGAGGCTATGACCGCATACATTATACCTTATGTAATGCTATTCCGCTCTTCAAAACTTTCAAGTTTAACTTGCATCTGCGTGCTGCTTTGGGTAACACCAGGCACTTGACAGACAAGATCTCGTAGCTCTTTCAACGGGACTTTCACCATATTCAAAAAGAACAAACCCGTTTAACTCAGGACAAGGGCATAGTAAGTAAGTGTATTTCTTTTTTCGTTCGTGCATGCATGCACCACTCTGCAGACTTCCATCTTCCAAGAACTCTAAGTCCCATACTTGTCACGACCAAAAGTGATGTCGCGGCCGAGTTTTTCCCACGATTAAAATCTACTCGCACTCGCTTGTAAATGCTATATAAAATGAATTGCGGTATAACTAGATAAAAATACTGTACATATAGAATCTGTGGGTTCTACAGTAGAAGTATGTAAGGTTAAAATTTTGTGTGACCACCTTTTGCCGTTAAAGTAGCCTTAACACATTCTTGCATGCTTCTAACGTGTTTGCTAATATTCCCGATGAGTAGCTCATCCCTTGCCAATACAATAATGGTGCAAAGTTTCTCAATATTTGAAGGAGGGTGTGGAGATGACATAGGATGATTTTTAAATCTAGCGAAATGGATTTAGTTTGTTTTATATTAGATGAAGTTGATGGGTGTGAGAATAGTGGAATGTTCAATAAAGAGCCAACCTTTGTATTGTCAATTTACTTCAATGGTTTAGGGAATTATTCTGTTTAGAATATACAGGTACTTTCTCCTAACATATCTGCCCATGAATCTTCAATAGGATAGTGCTCCAAGTGATTGAAGCAAATCAACAATGCAATGAGTTGCTCATCACAACATTCCTATTCTCTGTCAGGCACGTCAACACAATCTACTAAGAAAGTGCCGAGGTCGATAC
>ML213656.1:87238-132065 GCA_004379715.1 Crucibulum laeve
TGTTGCCATATTGCTGAATTTCATGATGCCAGAGTGGAAACCCACGTGAAGCTGAATTGAGTATAAAGTGGACAAGGATATGCTCTTCAACATCATTAAGGTTTTGTTTTGTAGCATTAAATTCTAGCATTGGCATCCCTTTCCCATTTATGTAGCACTCTAAGGTGAATTTGCTCACTTTAAATCTGCCAGCAACAGCACAGTAACTTTCCTTTTTACCTGCTGCCATTCCATCTTAATATGATTTGGCAGCTTCTTGTAAACATATCAAAGAAGCCTGACTTGTCTTCTGTTTCTTGATGCATTCTGAGATGGCTTTAAATACCATTGTTGACAAGAGTGGACCCTTGTGGGTGGACTTCTCCTGATCAACAAGGCCATGTTGTCACGCTTCCATAGAAAGCTTTTTTTGGATGCATTTCTGGCCCTAATACTTCCATTTTAGATGTGTCAGAAAGGTAGAAAGCAGAAGAATAAAAATGTGAAAGAATTTAAGCCATAATCTTACTGGTTATTGAAATAATTTGAGAGAGAAAAATCACAGCCATCAAAATCACACATTTTCCCATTGATTTGGATACAGACTTCGATCTATTAGTCCAACCTCTTTCAAAATTTGTATGGAGATAGATATATGCTAGATCTAATTAAATACAAAAAATTAGAACAATCAGGCATGTGGTGCCCAAGATATCGGCATTTGTCCCAAGGAGTGACAGTGTCCCAAGGACTGCCAGTACACTGTAGTAGTTATAATAAGAGATTGGGTTTTATATTTTATCACCAAAACATAAGAATTTGTTGAAAATTTTTCTATGTACAAGTCAAATACTGTAATACTATGCTATCTGTTGAAGATGTAAATCAATCCAAGAATTGTCTATATGCTACTAATCAGACTTCTCCCTTGCAATCTGTAACCTATGCTTCACCAACATGAGAGTCCAAATAGTTTCAGACTTTAGGCTGGCACAGCAGAGAGATATAGTGTCTCAACCACCAGAAAAAATGTGTTCAACTGCAACAGTAGACCCTAAACACTGAGTAAGTAAAAATGAACAGGCCATATGTGAAATATCTCACCTGGAATACTAAGAATATCACAAGCAAGGCAGTACAATTTGGGGAACTGAGAGCGACGGCCATACCACCATGCTATAGGATCACAAGTAGCAAAATCTTCTTGGCGAAGCTTGAAATAATCCTCTAGCTCATCAATCTCTTCATCCTGTTGGTGGCTATAACAAGCAGTGAATGATACCTTCTGGGGAGAGCCCTTGTCAGAAATTCCAGAATGCAGTGTGCTGCGCATGAGATTTTGGAATACAATGTCATATTAGAATTATTGGACTACAAGTATTTACTGTTAAACTAAAGCAACAGTATATTTCATCATTGTGGTCTGTAGAAAAGAAAAAGAGGCAGGAGAAGGCTTTCACAGCCATTATAAATGCATCTGTTTGGTTTAGGGTGGGCAGGGAACCCCATGACACATACACATGATTATCAGTAAACACGGCTGTTTTTGACAGGTAAATAACAGCTATTACACTGTGGGAACTGGCTTATACATTTGGCAGATATATTTAAAATACATTCCCAATATATCTTATTATAAATTACAAATACACCCTAAGAATATATTATTAATACATTTTATAATACATTTCATTATACATTCCAGATATATCTGTCGATTGTTTTTAAAATACATTCAACATACTCACATGGTATGTATTTTGATCATATTCAAAATACCCTCTGTGAATGTATTTTAATTTGATCAAGATTAGTCTGACTTAGATCCACATTGATATTCTACATATAGATTAATCATGAACCTTCCTGCCCATCATTGATGACAATGTCCACCCCCCACCCATGTCATAATCATCCCTTCCACTCATTGTTCACCACAATGAGCACAAATGCCTATATATGTAAATATTAATAAATAATAAATGTAAAATAAATACGAGTAGATAGAGGTCAGCTCAGCAGAATGGACCCTTGATCAGCTGCCTGGGTACATGCCAGTCCTGTCACCACCATATGCACTATTGCCAAACCCATCACTACCCATCACCACTTCCATAGATCTCCATCACTGTTGATCATGAGCACTCCTGCCTCCGTTCTAGCCCTAGTTGGCCCTTCACCAAAGCCATATTAACATAACAAATTAAAATGCAGCCTGTCAGAGAATCTATTTGTGTCATATGTCACATGGGAACCCTTCTGCTTAACATCATGCTCATCACACCCACTAAGAGCTTGCATATATATGTATATACATTTGACTAGTGTAAAAACTACAAAGGAAATAGATTATTGTGATATTGCTTACCCTTAGATTTTAAACTCAAGAGATATAGTATTTGCATTATTATTTATAGATTAATATTTACATATATAGGCATTTGTGCTCATTGTAGTAGACAATAAGTAGAATGGAGGAACAATGAGCATGGGCAGGGGGCGGACATTGTTATCAATGATGGGCAGGAAGGTTCAAGATCAATCCATATGTAGAGTACCGTGTTGGAGATACAAACCGTCTCATGCATTGCCCACCCTTAAAGCACCACCCAGAAATCCTGATATTGAACCCATGTATTATTTAGACAAAATACCAATGCATTTATTACTCAGACTCTGTAAAATAGAAACAACTGATTAGTATGCTTAATTCTACTTTTGTACATACTCCTTTTATTATTTCTCATAGTATAAAAGGTCTCTAGATAGTGTAGAAGCACCTCAGTCAATTCTTATCTGACTGAGGTGAGTTACAACTTACTTACTTATTTCATTTCACTCTTACTGATTATTCTCGTAGCTATATCTTATTTTATTCTGTTAGGTATAGTTACTCCAAATATACTATAGTCAATTCTTATCTGACTGAGCTATATCTTATTTTATTCTGTTAGGTTATGGGCCCCAAACCCAACCTCTAGGAAACAAATTATTACTCCCAAAACTATTGCCTACCAGTCCACTTACCCATCTTACTGTCAACTATGTCTTCTATTAAACTTGGCAATGATTTTCTTCGAATTCCAAAGCTAGATGTTTCTGGAAATAATTGGGTTGTCTATAAGGACCATTTCCTATGGGCTATTGAAGCTAAGGGACTTACTGAGCACTTAGACAGCACAGAATCTGAGCCAATAAATCCCTCTCCTTCTCAGCCAGCTGCAACATTGAGACCTGTGCAAGGGACCACACAACCTGTAGATCCAGCTTCTGTTCCAATCCCTAGCAGCCCTGGTGATGAGCAGCTAAGGCTTGAGGAGACATACAAAAGGGAGCTTAAGGCATGGAGATTGGGGGAGGCAATTGTCAAACAGCAGATAGTGGGAACAATCCTGGACTCACTGTTTATGAAGATTCGCAGCAAAGGAACTGCACATGAAATCTGGGAGGCCCTCACTGCTGATTTCCAGAACAAGTCTCATATGGTATCTGTGGACCTATATAGATGTCTTCAGGCAGAGAAATGTGGTGAAAAAGGAGATATAAGGACTCACTTTGCCAAACTAAGGACCATGCGCAAAGATCTCACAGCAATGGGTCAAGCCCCCACTGAGGACAACTTCTACGCAATCATTCTCAGCTCCCTACCCCTCTCATATGATCCCTATATCTCTACAATTAGCATGACAGCCAGCATTCTTGGATCTTCAATTTTGGCTGAGGATCTAATGACAGCAATTACTGGTGAATATGAGTGCCAGCTTCTCAAGATGAGGAGCAGCAGTAAGGAGGAAAATGTAGCCTTCTACTCCAATGATTCTTCCCAAGGAAGAAGGGCTTGAGTTTGAAGAAAAACGTTGAATGCCATAATTGTAAGAAGAAGGGTCATTATAAGGCTGATTGCTGGGAAAAAGGAGGGGGGAAAGAAGGTCAAAATCTGCACCTGAAGAAGGATAAAGAGTCCAAGGACTCTGCTGCAGCAGCCAAGGCTAAAGATGATGAAAAATCTGAGGCAGCATGGTTAGCATGTGCCAAATATAATATTGCAGACTTTATGGAAGAAGGCTTACCTGCATCTATTGGCGGGGAGCATCCACTGAACCAGACAGTCCTGAATGACATATATGAGCTGGATTTACTAGATCTGGCATCAGGATATAATTCAAATGAATATTCTGACCTTTACTCTGTATCTGGCAACAATTCCGAGGATCTCAAGGACCTTGGAAGCGACATAGGCTCAGCTGAGCCAGCCCTATCAGAAGAGTGATGGGATAATGAATCTTACAAGAGTCTGGACCCAGAAGAAGCATTTATATGCACACTCAAAGCTGCTGCTCTTACTTCAGAGGGCCCAGGAAGCCATCTAATTGATGTCAAGCTATATGATTCTGGAGCCTTGAAACATATGTCAGGCTACAGGGATAGATTCATTAATCTAAAGGACATACCTCCAAAGACAATCACTGCCACAGACAGGAAAACATTCAGTGCAACAGGAGTTGGTGATATGTATGTCAACTTACCAAACAGAGGCTTGAAAACATGAGTATTATTGCATGAAGTCCTGTACACTCCCATAATGGGTGTGACCCTGGTGTCAATCAGCTGAATCACAGCAGCTGGATCAACAATCATATTCTCTGGAGACTCCTGCCTGATTTTTGATCAGGAAAGGAAGGACCTCAGCAAGATTGATGTCAGAGGCAGACTGTATCATGTCTACACACCATGCTCTGTGACTGAAGAGTTTGCAGGCAAGGCAAATGAGGTCTTGACAATTGATGAGCTCCACCATCAAATGCGCCATGTAGCTCATGAGGCAGCTCGACGTCTAGTGAAGGATAAACTGGTCACTGGAATTTCTCTGGATGAAACAAGTGAACCTACTATTTGTGAATCCTGTGAGTGGGGTAAAACCCATCAGAAACCTGTACAGAAGTCTCACAAAGACCCATGATCATCTGGAGTTGGAGATTTAATCCACTCTGATTTATGGGGACCAGCACCTGTTGAAACAATCAATCAAAAGGAATATTACATTAGTTTCACAGATGATCACAGCAGATATACAATGACTTACCTCATGCGCAACAAAGATGAGGCCTTTGACTGGTATTTGATTTACAAAGCTTGGTTGAAGACTCAGCTAAAGATCCAAATTAAATGTCTTCACTCAGACAAAGGTGGCAAATATATGGATGGTGATTTTATGGCTCACTTACAAAAGGCAGGAACTATTTGAAAACTTACAGTGCATGACACTCCAGAATATAATGGCGTCTCTGAACGCCTGAATCAAACTCTGTTAAATAAAGTATGAGCTATGTTACATGACAGTGGACTACCTAGATTTCTCTGGGGTGAGGCTATAAATCATGCAGTTTATTTGAAAAACCACACCTGGACACGCACTCTTGGAAATACAATGCCCTACAAAATCTTCTGGGGCAATAAGCCCAACCTCTCAAACCTCCAGCCGTGGGGATGCCGTGTACGTGTCCACGACACAAGCAATTCAAAGCTTGGCGGTCGAGCCAAATATGGCTATTGGGTGGGCTTTAACAAGGAGAGTGATGGTAATCAAATTTATTGGCCCGAAAAGTGCTCAATAACTGTGGAGAGGAGTGTTAAATTCAACTTTGAAGAAGAGGTTGTAGTTGAAGGAACTATGCTTGAGGGGGAGGATCTCACCAGCTTTGATTTTGAAGATGATTTTGTTGACCCATACTCCTCCAACTCCACCAATCCCACACCCAGCACACATCCCACCATCAAAGAGATCCCTGACCCAGAAGCCCCTCCACCACCATGTGCTACACGCCAGTGACAACCCCACATTGAAACAATCCCAGATCCAGAGGCCCCTGAAGTTACAAGAGGATGAGGCCAGCATGTTCGAAAAGAGTTGGCCTATATTTGTCAACTGCGTGAGGGTGAAGGTGTAGCAAGCACAAGAGCTGGAGATCCTACTATTCCTGTTGGCCTGTAAGGCACCAGGACGGATGAGGAGACAGGGGGAGTGGCGGCTGAAACAGATGAATGGGTGATGGTTAGCATGGAAGAATTCGCAATGGCATCAGTTGTTGAAAGTGCAGAAGGATTAAATCCCACTTACAAGGAAGTGCACAAACAATCTGATTGGCCGAAATGGAAGGAAGCCATCAATGCCAAGCTGAAGTCTCTTGAAGACAATGGCACTTGGAAGCTTGTTGAATGCCCCAAAGGCAAAAATGTCATGGACTGCAAATGGGTCCTTCAAATCAAGAAGAATGCAGCTGGGGAAATTGAAAAGTACAAGGCATGGTTAGTCACTTGTGGATTTACACAGATACATGGCGTAGATTACTATGAAACTTATGCACCTGTTGCTCAACTCACTTCCTTTTGACTCCTCATTGCCATTGCCATCCAGAAGAAGTGGTGCATCCACGGTATTGACTTCGATGCAGCATTTTTGAATGCCCTTCTAAATGCCTATGAAGAAATCTACCTTGAACAGCCAATTGGCCATGTCTGAGGAGATCAACAGCGCTATGTCTTACACTTGCTGAAGGCATTGTATGGCTTGAAGCAGGGCATGAGAAGTTGGTACGAGGCGCTCCGCGCTGCTCTCAAAGATCTGGAGTGGACTGTGTCAGCTGCAGATCCTGGGGTCTTTTACAAGAAAATTGGAGAGGACTTACTGGTGCTGGCAGTCCATGTGGATGACTGCATTATCACAGGAACATCTGAGAAGCTTATTAGCAAATTCAAGAAGGAAATAAATGCAAAATATAAGGTGACAGATCTGGGCAAAGCAAACTGGCTGCTTGGGATCAAAATCACTTGCAACAACACAGAGGGCACAATCGCACTCTTGCAGCATGCCTACATTGATTCCATCATCTCCTGCTTCAATTTCAATGACCTGAAGCCTTCATCCATCCCTATGGACCCCCATATCCTGCTCTCGCAATCCCAGGTCCCACCAAGTTCGAAGATATTGCAAGAATGAAAAACATACCATTTCACAAAGCTGTAGGCTCCCTGATGTATGCAGCTATGGGAACACAACCAGATATAGCCTTCACGACATTGACAGTCGCACAATTTATGGACAACCCAGCCTGGATTCACTGGGAAGCAGTCAAGAAAATCTTCAGATACTTGAAAGGCACGCAAAATCTTGAGTTGGTGTATGGCAGAATGAAGCAAGATCTAGTGGGATACACAGATGCAGACGGCGCGTCACAGGACCACAGGCAAGCTATCTCAGGCTACGCATTCCTCATAGACAGGGGAGCAGTGTCATGGTCATCGAAGAAACAAGAACTTGTGATGCTATCAACAACAGAAGCGAAGTACGTAGCCACAATGCATGCATCAAAGGAAGCGATCTGGCTCCACCGGCTGATCGAAGAAATATTTGGGTCCCTGAATGGCCCAACTACCTTATTTAGCGATTCGCAATTGGTGATTGCACTCACTCGGGATGGAAACTATCATGCGCACACAAAACATATTGACATCCAGTATCATTTTATTCAATACATTGTTGACGCCGGATCCATCAAATTAGTTTATTGTCCAACGGCCGAAATGACAGCCAACATCCTAACTAAGGCGCTCCCAAGTTTCAAAGCAAAACATTTCACGAGCGTGCTCGGACTTGTTACGGTTTGAGGGGGAGTGTTGGAAATACAAACTGTCTCGCGCATCGCCCGCCCTTAAAGTACCACCCGGAAATCCTAATAGTGGACCCACGTATTATTTAGACGAAATAGCAATGCATTTATTACTCGGACTCTGTATCGTAGAAACAACTGATTAGTATGCTTAATTCTACTTTTGTACATACTCCTTTTATTATTTCTCGTAGTATAAAAGGTCTCTAGATAGCGTAGAAACACCTCAGTCAATTCTTATCTGACTGAGGTGAGTTACAACTTACTTACTTATTTCATTTCACTCTTACTGATTATTCTCGTAGCTATATCTTATTTTATTCCGTTAGGTATAGTTACTCCGAATATACTATAGTCAATTCTTATCTGACTGAGCTATATCTTATTTTATTCCGTTATACCGATGTGGATCTAAGTCCAACTAATCTTGATTAAATTAAAATACATTCGCGGAGGGTATTTTGAATACGATCAAAATACATACCACGTGAGTATGTTGAATGTATTTTAAAAACAATCGACGGAGATATCTGGAATGTATAATGAAATATATTATAAAATGTATTAATAATATATTCTTAGGATGTCTTTGACATTTATAATAAAATATATTGGGAATGTATTTTAAATATATCTACTGAATGTATAAGCCAGTTCCCACAGTGTTAGCCGTCCCGTACCCGTCCCGTCTAAATCTGTTCCTGATGGCTGACGGTTACGGGTTTTGAGCCGTCAACCCGTTACCGTCAACCCGGAAGACGGTTTCGGGTGGCAGCCCTAGTTTTCACGATGTTTTTGTTCGGTGCTATAAACAGCACTAGTCTGAATAGCTGTTCTTCAGGAATGGTGATAGGTACGGCGTTATATTCCCCTATTAGCACGTGAAACAAAGATCTTAAAGTAGCTATGAGTGACGATCTAGAAATCATTGGAGACGTGAAAAAAATTTAACGCCCTTCAGTTGGTACGTACGGATGCATAACGACCCAACGCCCAAGCTTTGCAGGAGAAATTATGACCAGTATTTTTGAAGACCAAACGAATATTATGGTCGGGAGAGAAATTTACTGCAATCTGAACATCGCGACTGTTCTGGACATCCATCACTTAAAAAGGATATCTACCCAGTGTGCAATTGATAGTATAAAAGGGAAGACACGTAAGGCCTTGGTACTGGAGATCCATCCTCCTAAGCTGAAGGCACTTCCAAGCCAACACACCCGCAATCTCATCATTCTTCCGTATGCAACTCCGATCCGTCATCGACAAGCTGCTCACATTCGCCGTCAGCAGGGAACACACTTCGTAGAATGGTCAAATTGACTTTCAACACGCATATCGGTCAAGAAAATACAGTGGGGCTGCCACTGCCTACCGCGATTTACATAACTCACTATCTCCATTTGGGGATTTTCCACTTCGGAAAGCACGGGTATCTCCTTTGCTGGAAGTTCGACAGTGTCGTGTTGGCCAATGCTGCTTTCACATCGGTGGCCTTCTGGATGTCCGACACGGAGTCAGCAGCTTCGAGATAAACACCAACTCAATCGGAGGCAGATATGAGAATGGAAGCAGCCTTTCGGTTGCTCACGACCGCGAGTGAGAAAAGAGAGAGTTTGGAGGAGACCCAAAATTCTGTCCGATGGCATAAGCTTAGCTAAAAAGAGCCCACAAGCCCGCAAAGACCATAGCACGCGTCATTCTGGAGTGAACATGGTGAGGACGGGTTCGCAGTCTTCGCCTTGACCGTGTATTGTTCATACTTGTACGAGAATATTTACATACGAAAAGCAATGATACAATGGCACTGGACAAGAACATCGTTATCCTATGACTTGTGAGTAAATCTCGACATGGAATATTATATGGTTGAAGAGTGTCATCTATGCGACATCATATTTTAAGGTGGTTCTTCTGTTGCTTCTAGGTTGAACAAATATGTCAGCGTTGGGATGAAAAGCTTTGATGGGAGCGACGCGTATAAAAAATGTAAATCAGGTACGAAAAGGAGTAGCTACATCGATATTCAGAATAAGGACTCAAATGAGAACACAATTTTGAAAACTAGTACCGTCAGCACGACTCACAAGTCGCTGTGCGCAAATTCTACTACTTATATAACTACATCCTTATGCACTCGGTAAAAGACTTTGGATGCTAATCAGAAAACGGCATCATTCGCATATTTGTAATATACACTACATTCAAAATCGATAATCAGCCAAAAATTATCGGATAGGATGAACGAAAGTACTGCTCGATCCGGGTATGGAAAATTTTCGTGCATGATGTTAAAATAAGCAACGCAACGTTTGGCCTCGGTGAGCTCGTGAGGCAAACGGATAATGTACAATCTCGAAAGTACACTACTTATATACAAAATATCTACATAATTAAGATATATATCAATGAAACTTAGCCACAAAAATGTAAATATGACTGCGGGCGTGGTCCGGATCGCGCTCACTCGCAAATCTTAATTCTAATATTCCAACACATAATTCCCTCTAGTGCAACTTCCGACGACCGGAGGTCCTCGATGAGCGTAGCGCAAAGCCTATGCGGTGCTTCAAGGGTTCGTTCACAAAATACGATCAGATGCAGGAAAGGTACTTGCTGAAGGCTCCGGAGGATAAGGTAGCTTAGGGCGTTCAAGTAGAGGTGGAGTCACTCGCTTGCGAGCATTGGAAAGATGTGGCTGATGCTTTTGAGGTGCGAGGCATTGCAGGAGGTCGAGATTTGTGACAACCACGTGTTTGGTCAGCTTGTTCAGGAGGGAGTGGAGGAGGGGAAGGGGCAACAAAGAAGATTCCGAAAGTCGTATATATGGGTTACATAGTGTGATCACATAATGAGGAGTCTACATTTTTTAATTTAGTATCGATGGAAACCGATGTTTTCCTGTCAATAGTATGTCCATAAATCGTAAAATGGATGTATAACCACTTTAATATTCCCTTCTGACAACTTGACTGTTTCAGCGCACTGAAGAAGGGAAGTCGGAAGAAAACTAAGTCTTGTTGTAAACTCCCATTTTGAAAACATCTCAATATCTTCCTCATTCTCCAACATAATCTCAGCATCCATTGCCTCAATTAGATCGGCTTCATCTTCAAAGCGTTTGAATCCTTCTATATTGAATGGATTGAACCTCTCAGCAGTAACGTCTCTGTTATAAGTATGCAAATAAATGAATTGCTCGGCAGAGCGGATGCTTGCAAATTGAAGACAAGCCTTGATACCCGATATCTGCTCGAGTAGCCGGGACAGCAGACTCAAGATATTAAACCCCCGTCCGATCGTTAGGGTCTGGACAGTGTTCGAAGCTGAATTCTCGTAAAATTGTGGTAATCGATCAATGAGAAAATCTCTCTCCGCACAGGTTCTAAAGAGCAGAGACAAATTCTCTAGCGAAGGTGCTGATATTATGGGGATAATGTACGCCATATTATCCTGTGATTGGATGCCTGAAATGGACATGCTTTTCAAATACTTTAGAGACAGTGCTTGTAGTTCAGATATTGCAGCTGCGTCGAAGGCGCAATATTCCCTCTGATGCGCTTCCATGTTTAGATACCGAAGGTTTCTGACTTTAAGTAACAATGCGTTCAAGGATCTGAGAGGTACATCCGTGTCCTGTAATGTAAGCGTTGTGATGTTATCCCAGTTGACGATAATGGACCCAAAGGACTTCGAACATAGTGACAATGACCGAAGCTGAGGAGCATGTTTGAGGCCCTTCACTTCAAAAATGGATGAACGACTTATTGAAACACTCTGTAAAATCGGAAACTGTGTGATTCCTCCTTCTAAGAAGCTGAATACACCCTCCATTTCTTCGATATTGAATATGACGTCGATCCACCGATCGGAGTGAGCCAGAAGTGATTCAATTATAGGGATGAGTATGGATTCGTTGTTGCCGTCGTGGCGACCAACACTCCACGCAGTGATCATGAACGTAAGAGGTTGGTTCTTCGAACGAGAGAGACATTCCTGCAAAGCATGAAGATGTTTTGTTGTTTCATTTAAGCCCCAAATTTGAATGTCAATATATGACCAGAACGATGGCATCTGCAGTATCAAGTCACGCCAATAACTGCATACTTGTGTTATTATCGGCGGGCCCATCTCATTATAGATCTGGATGTATGGAACGAGATACCGAAAAATCTGTAGGAGGATCTCAGAGTGAAGGGTTCCAATTGGAGAGCCCGTGTTTTCAGCATCGTCGCTCGCCGCCACATGGGATCTGTGCGGTTTAATACTCTGGATCCTGCATTCATTTAGGGCCATGATAGATACCAGCCTGGGAGGAACCTGCTATGTAACACCTAAACAAGCTGTTAGTGTCGAATATGCTCGTAAAATGGTACTTACTGTGAAGTTCCAATGTAAACAAGACCGTGGAAGAGTCTGGACAACCTGCGCATTTAGAATGCCAGCCGGTGTTATCGTTTATGAGGCGCCGATTGCCGGTATTTTCTCCAGAAGCTTTTGTACCACACACGGCCCGGGCACCAGCAGCTTCTTCCTACTGTTCAGATTCAAGCTTAAATGAGAGCGAAGTGTTGAAAACTGGGTCAGCACGACTCAGAAGTCATGTTGCGCAGATTAGATTACTTAAAGCTTATATTCTATATTCTTACGTGCCCACGTGAAAAGACTTCATTTGCATAGATCATACACTAAATACATTCAAAATCGACAATAGGCTAAAGCATATCGAATAAGATGAGCGGAAGCAGGAAAACTGAGTGATTACCAGCCAACGAGAATTGGGACCACCCAAGAACAAAACCTACACACCACACCTTCACGCCTTCACCCTCCTCACGTCCCATCTAACCTTAGCTTCCTCACCTCCGGCGCTCTCCCGCAACAACACAATGACCTTGCCGCCTCCCTCCTCCCAATGGTCCATCCTTCTCAGCTTCGGGCACTTCCAAGCTAACACACCCGCAATCTCATCATTCTTCCGCATGCGACTCCGATCCGTCATCGACATGCTGCTCAGATTCGCCGTCGGTTGAGAACACACTTCATAGAAGAACTTGATACCATGGAACGTGGTGAGCTCGGGAAGCTCCGAGAGCACCGTCGCCCATTCGATGGTGTTCGTCACGGTCTTGTCGCGGTTCTGGGGTGCGGCGCAGGAGTTGTGTTTGGATCCGATGTCGAGCCAGCTGAGAGAGGGCAGGGAGCCGGCGAGGAGCTTGATGTCTTCCATGTCGTTCCACACTGAGAGTTCCAGGCGCTTGATACCGCTGCCTGCGAGGCGGAGGAGGTCGAGGTACTTCAGATCGGCAGATCGGTTGTGCGCGCCAGAGAGCTTGAATCCTCGGAGCAGCTCTAGTGGTCTTTGTGATTGAGCTGGACAGCCGAGCACCGCGTTGACAATGTCGCGGCTTCCTTGAAGTTCACGTAGCCGTGGTAAGCTCCCAGCTGGCAGTGCAAGGTTATTGAGAGCGAATGGCGGTACTACGTCTAAGGCAAGAATCTCAATGTTCTGATGAGCGTGGAGGAAAGATGGAAGGGTATCTTGGATGGAGGCAGGCGTGCAACGGAGGTTGGTCAAGGAGACAGAGGTGAGGTTAGGCCAACGACTGTAGAGGAGAAACTCGTCCGCTAATGGACGGTTGTATAGCCCTTGATGGCGTGGAGGAGTGTACGCAATGTCGAGGTGCTAAATAGATAGGTTGAACAGAGGGACAATGAGAGCTTTCATGAAGAGGATCATACCGTAATGTTAGGGCAATGGGCGAGCATTTCCGCGATGCGCGACAGCTCAGGATTCTGCGACGCACCATACGCGTGCTGAGTGCTCTTGAGGACCATTGAACTCATTTCAAGAAGCTGTACGCGACATCATAACCAAGAACATGAGAACCTTAAACAAAAGACATACGATTTTCGGGATTTTTTTTGTTGACTCTTTGTCCTCCGTCTCCGCCTCCTCCCGAACGAGCGGCGCAAATGCGAGATTATCACAAATCTCCACCTCTTGCAACGACTCGCACCTCAGTAGTACTGGCCACACCTCGTCAATGCCAACCGGTGAGTGGTTGCACTTCCACTTGAATGCCCTCAGCCCGCTCATCCTCCCAAGGGCCTTCAGCAGGTATCGCTCCTGCTTCTCATGCAACCCCAACTCGTCATCTGTACTCTCTAGATCTGTGTCGCTGTGCATGATACCTCGAGGGAGCACTTCTGCTTCTGCGCTACGTTCATCAAGAACCTCTAACCGGCGGACGTTGCGTGCAAGGGAACGGTTTATGATGAGATGATTCCATACTCGGATTGATGATAGCTTGCATTTAATCACTCGGTATTCCCAGTGCCGAGGGAATACGATATCACGCATGCGCTTGCAGGAGCGTGCGAGAGAGAGGAGATCGCGTCGACAATCGACATGGAGAGCGATGGCATCGAGGATTTCAGTGGGCTGGCGTGTGAAATGTGTGCGTTGGGACGGGGCAAGCCCAACGAAGGGCTCGACGATGTTGAGAAGATGTAGAGAGAGAGTATGCTCGTCTGGGGTGAGCTTGTACTGACAGCCACCAATTCGCGATGGGAGAGATCCAAACAGCTTCAAGAGGACATTGAACGCTGCAAAAGGGTCCATGCGGTCGTACGAGTTGACATTCGTGCTGATGAGAGGCTGGGCGCTCTTCCGTGGTCGCGAGCGGATCGCAGAGGTTATTGATGCTTTGGTGGACGGGCGAGAAGTAGGGGGCAGCGCCCGGTTGAAGGACGACATGGCGAAGATTGAGGATGTGGGTCCGACATCGATCACATAGGTATGGCAGTGGGAAGGTAGAAAGATAGCCGAAATGGGCGCTTAAATGCACGTGGGCGCGTGTTGTTGACGCGTCCGGTGTAGTGTTTGTCAATGCCGTGTAGAGACCGGAGAGGTGGTTATTAAATGTTACAAGTTGATAGAAGCTATCACTAGCGTACATACAACCAAGGATAAATGGAACAGGAGCCTAGTAGTAGTGTATCAAGACTTTTATGTCTGTATCCACGAATAAGACAGAGCGTAAGAGGAATACTATTTTGATATAATGAAAGAACTTACGGCTGATCAAAGGCAGCCATCAAACCAGTTCAGAGGCTGTGCAAACAAATCTCATGAACAGTCGAGATTTTATTCCTCTATTCTCAATCTGACAGCTAAGTAGACTGCCCTTGCGTGTCCTTGTAGGTATTCTCCCTTAATTTAGAAGTGCATTCATACGGAAGACCTGGTGTGGGTGTCAATCTCGTAATATTTACTCTAGATTGGTTCTCGTGCTCTTGCGCTGTCTGTAAACTGCTTATTTGTGTGTCCACTTGGTACTCCAATGATCTGACGGTCAGTATGCGAAAACTGTTACAGTCTGAGCCAGTATGTTGATAGAAATCCATTATTAGATTGACCATTTGATATGAGTCCGAAATCATCGCTCCAGTAGACATATTTATGAAAAGTTTCGGACTGTTGATGCACGAATGAGAGAGATGTGAACACGAAATGAGAATTTAGAGAGGTTGGTGTTGACATACCACTTTTCAGTTGCTTTAGAGATATTGCCAGTTGAGTAATTATATAACCACTTTGATGTAAGAGATGAGAAATGGAAGACCTTGGAAGAAGTTCTTGATGAGATCTCACTTGATATTCACTAGTATTACATTTTCTGATGAGCGGAATTGATCAACAATTAGCGCTTTAGTTATTATACTTAAGATCTCGCTTAGTAGGTTGTTCTCCACTATCTCGCATTTGTCGCTCATGACCTCTCAGAACGATAGCGTAGCTGATCCAAGGCTCCTTCCAAACCCACTCACTCCTTTAGCATTTGTTGCTCCTAAAGATGCATACACTGTGGCTATTGCAGCCTATGTGCTAATCGGGGCCTTATCTGTGAGTATTCATTTCTCAGTGGATTCGTGTCGAGGTTCGCTCGGGGTCTCAATTCTTCTTTCAGATTTGTATGTGGGATGGTCTTCACTGTCTCTCGCAAGACTACGTACTTCTTTTTAAGAAAAAAATCGGCATATCAACTATTGTATATGTTCTTTCCAGGTGAGCTACCTTCCTAACACCTAAATGCACTGTCACCGAATACTATGCTCATGAATCTAAAAACAGAATATTTACCTTCATTTTTGCCCTTATGGTTTCAATATTTGCAAGTAAGTCTTGGTATTAGCCTTCCATTTCGAAGGTTAGCATTCATATCGACGTGTTCTCTCTAGCTGGTCCAATAAAGCGTTGTGCAATTTTTCGGACGGTTACCAACATATTCTATCTACTCTGCATTCCGACAACTTCTTTCTTGTTCTTTCTACGCGTCCGTGCAGTATATAACAGAAACAAATACGTTTCTGTCGTATTCTTCACCTTGTGGCTCGTGCTGCTTGGCTACTCACTTTCTCTTGTCACCTTCATCAAGGGTACCAATATTGGTCCTACAGATTACTGCACATATGCTCCCCTTGAAGTCAGGGATAGTGCAACCGGTATAATATTCTTTACCTATGATACGCTCGTCTTTATGGCTATCTCCTGGAGGCTGTTTTCCATCTTCCACGTTGATGATAATCCTCAAAAAGGCTTGAAAGCCGTCGTCTTTGGTCGTTGTCTACCGGCATTTTCCAAGGCATTACTCCACGACGGCCAGGTGTATTACTTGTGCGTTCTTCGTTACTCGAAGAGGAATGTATTGATCAATGATATATGAAAACTAAACCAATAGGATGAGCCTCGCCACTGTGCTCCTGTCTCTTGCTCTGTTTTTCTCTACTAATCTTCCTACACAAATGAGAGCGGTGTTCTCGGTTTTTACAGTGACCATCACAAATATCATGGCATGTCGTGTGTTTAGGAACGCTAAATTGGGTCTCTACCGCAAACAAGGAGACCCATCTCAGAGCCTGAATAATATACCTCTCAATACATTTAGCTACAGCAGGACAGGAGAAAGTTCCAAGATTAACGTTCCTCTTCCACTGGGCCGTGGAAATGAAGCAGTAAATTCCAATGGGAGCCCGGGTTTATCAAAAGAAGAGGATAGGCTCAAAGACAGACCGGTTATTCACATAGTTAAAACGATAGAGTACTATACCGAAAGATCTCATCCTGACGTTCAAACCACTGATTCGGACGATTCGAAATCGTCGAGCAGAAATAACTCACTGGTGTAGCGAATGATATAAACGATGATGTTAGAACGTGTGTATAATATATCATACTATGGGGAAGATTGAGGAAGATGTAGGTCCGACATCGATAATATACGTACGCCATGGCAGTGAGAAGGTAGATAGATAGCCGATATGGGCGCTTAGATGCATGTGAGCGCGTGTTGTTGACGCGTCTGGGACGCGTCCGGTGTATAGCCGTGCAAAGTCCAAGTGTTTTGTCAACGCTTTGTAGAGACCGGAGAAGTCGTGATTAAAGCTGTTTTTAGTAACCATCATCAGATATAGCCTCTAACTATCCATCAAAAATTACGTCGTCTCCTTTGATACCCTCGTTAACCGGTTTGTAAAAGATAACCAAGCAAAATGCTACAAGTTGATAGAAGCTATCACTGGAGAACTCACGAATGAGCAAAACAAAAGCCTAGCATCGGTTCATCTCAAGACTTGTGTTATGTATGTGCCCAAGGTTAAGACACAGCTTAAGAGGAATGATTTTTCAAAGGCAGCCATCAAACCAGTGCAGAAGCTGCATAACCAAACTAACAGACAGTCGAAATCTTATTATTGCATTCTTAACCCGATAGCTGAGTGGACTGCACCCGTGTGTCCTTAGAGGATATTCTCTCTTGATTTTAGATGTGCATTGTTATGCATGCCTTCGTGTGGGAATCAATCTTGTACTATTTATGATAGATCGGTTCTCATGGTCTTGAGCTATCTGTAAATTGAACATCTGTGGGTCCATCCCGTATTGCAATGATATCATGCTTTGATAGATCCAAATCTCGCTATGCTGCTTCTCTCAGCTTATTATTGACGCAAAATGTCAAGGCATCATGATGTACAGCAAGCGAAAATAATCGGTCTGAGCTCGGTATAGACCAAAAACGAAAACGAAAGTTGCGGTCAGGGTGTAGATAACGGCAGTTAGTGCTAATCCGATCAGATGACAGGCCGTATTCGCCGATCATGTCGCCTTGATGTTACCGAAGCAATCGCTGACCATGTCACGAAATTTTCGTCCGTCAATATTTCACCAGAGTGAATTTCGAAAACACTGGATAATTACAAAACAACCATACAATTTAACACTATAGATGTATTGGCCGTAGCCTATATAAATACCTATTATATTTAATTCGTATTCATTTTATAAATCTGATGAGCAATATGCAACTTATTGACAGCAGTAACTACTATCTAATAATAATGGCGGGACAATTTTGAGGATTGCAATGCAATAACGCAAGTGATTTACATTCTCTGAATCTGAAAACATTTAGACTAATATTTATAGTTCCACTGTACATTTATTTGTAGTCACACCTCAACCATGATGAGCAACAGGTCGTTTAGTGGGCAGCAAAATAGCGCCTAACAGCGAAACTGGACGTCTTACTAAATAACCGGAATCGGTTACCAATCCCCGGAAGAGTCCGCCGTAATCGCCTTATCTGCCGGATCACTTGGTTAGATTAGCTGCTGGATGCAATTTTCGTTTTCGTTTCTGGTGCATGCTCGGTCTGAGCTGACAGTGTGTTGATAAGTGATCAACAGTTAGCTATGGTATTTAAGACCTCGCTTAACCTCGCTTAGGCTGTTCTTCGCAATCTAACAGCCATCGTCACCCATGGCCTCTCCGAACAATAGCATGGCTGATCCCAGTCTGCTTCTGCCAAATCCATTCACGCCTCTAGCGTTTGTTCCTCCTGAAGATGCATATACTGTGGCTATTGCAGTCTATGTGCTAATCGGAACCTTGTCTGTGAGTGCTTCTCATTGGATTCGCGTCAAGGACTGAA
The DNA here is from genome assembly GCA_004379715.1 of Crucibulum laeve. NCBI lineage: Eukaryota > Fungi > Basidiomycota > Agaricomycetes > Agaricales > Nidulariaceae > Crucibulum > Crucibulum laeve. Next base: position 105,879 of record ML213656.1, read on the forward strand.
TTCTCTTTTCAGATTTGTATCTGGGATGGTCTTCACTGTCTCTCTCAAGACTATCTACTTCTTTTCAAGAAAGAAATTGGCTTATGTACCATTACATACTTTCTTTCTAGGTGAGCTACATTTCAAACACTCAAACGCTCTGTCAAATATGTAATATATACTCATGAATCTAAAACCAGGATCTGTACTTTTGGTTTTGCTCTTACGGCTGCAATATTTGCAAGTAAGTGTCGGTTATTGTCCTTCATCCCAAAGATTAAAGTTTACATCAATGTATTTTCTCCAGCTGGACCGATTAAACATTGTGCAACGTATCAAACGGTTAACAACATATTCTATGTACTTGCAATTCCGATGACGGCTTTCTTGTTCTTTCTACGCGTTCGTGCAGTATATAACAGGAAAAAAAATGTTTCTGTCATATTCTTCACCTTGTGGCTCGCGCTGCTTGGCTACCTACTTTCTCTTGTTACCGCCACCAAGGGCATCAATATTGGTTCTACAGATTATTGCACATATGCTCCCCTTGTAACCAGGGATAGTGGAACAGGTGTATTTCTCTTTATCCATGATACTCTCGTCTTCCTTGCTATTTCCTGGAGGCTGTTTTCCATCTCCCACGTTGACAATAATGCTGGAAAAGGCTTGAAAGTTGTTGTCCTCGGTCGTTATCTACCGGCATTTTCGAAAGCAATACTCCATGATGGCCAGGTGTATTACTTGTACGTTCTTCATCTCTCAACAAGATAGATGTTGACTAACGATATATTAAAATTATATCAATAGAATGAGCATCGCCACCGTGCTCGTGGCGCTTGCTTTGTTCTTCTCTACAAATCTTCCTATACCAATGAGAGTGGTGTTCTCTGTTTTCACTGTGACCATCACAAATATCATGGCATGTCGTGTGTTTAGGAACGTTAAACTGGGTCTCTACCGAAAACAAGGAGACCTATCTCGGAGCTTGAATTCTACTACTCCCGATACATTTAACCGCAGCAGGACTGGAGGAAGATCCACGGTTAATATTCCTCTTTCACTGATCCATTGCAAGGAAGCAGTAAATCCCAACGGGAACTCGGGATTTTCAATCGAGGAGGATAGGCGCAAAGAAGGACCAATAGTTCACATAGTTAAAACGATAGAGCATCGTACAGATATATCTCATACTGACGTTCAAACCACTGATTTGGATGATTCTAAATCGTCGAGCAGAAATAACTCATTGGTGTAGCAATTATATAAACGATAATGTTATAACCTGTGAATAATATATCATACCATATGAGTACTTTTTGAGAGATATACTTCCCAAAACATTAGGAAGAAGATCGCATAAGAAGGATTCATCTTTCTAAAGCAGCCTCTAAGGAAGAGCTGTTGTCGAGCTGGACTCGAGTCTTTCTCTTCATCGAATCCATACCAATCACCCCATCCCATTCTTCCAATTCCCGCTACAAGGGTACATCGTAATCGTTAATGACGCATTAGGATAAACTGATCGAGGCTCGGGAATGCGCGGTAGTGCTGTCAACCTAGACTAGGGACTAAAACGGATAAATATGGATAAACAGACTCCCTGTTTGCATGCGGCTGTTGCATTGAATTTTGGACATTCTTTCACGATAATTTTACAAATGTCTACCCAAGAGGCATACTCAACCTCTATGTAGTATTTTATACAAAAGTATCAAAAGAATCCTATCGTAGATTCAAACAGATGAAACGGATGGCGAATTACGGATAAATGGCTATCCGTTCCACCTGTTTGGACCTATAGGCTACATACATATGCTAAATCGTCCAAGGTTATATATAAATATACTATAGATGATGAGGGAGTTACATGTCAATTTTCGTGGGGTAAGAATAAAAATTAGGCTCAAAATTCGCATATCCGTAAATCATAAACCGATATCCGTTTTAGTCCCTAACCTAGACACCAACTGTATGGTAGGAATATGATATATTTAATCCCTAGAATACTTGTATATCTAGAAAATAAAAGAAATAAGCTTGCGAGGTGGCCTCACTTCGTTTCTAACAACCTGGGTTGAAATTCCTAAGAAAGTGATGAAAGACTGAAAGAAATGGATGGAAAATGACGCGATAGAAACCGGAGGACGAAGGCTGAGGGGCTGATTGACTGATAGACGGACGGAGGAGATGACGAGTGTACGACGGGCACGACAGAGACGATAGAGACTAAAGAGAACTGCTGGAGAACTGCTAAAATAGTCGCAAGATCGCAACTAAGATAGCTCGACGCTGAGAGAACCTGAGGATACGAAAAAAAATCATGGAAAGAGACAGGAAGGAGACCTAGATGATGCAAAAATAATGAAGTCGTTCGCGGTCGTCTTTTGTAATTTTGACATTAGGTGGCGGAAATTCATTACTTAACCTCGCTCGCTCTTCATCGAGTCTATGTGTGATTAATAGCTACTCAATGCGCTTACCTACGACATTGACCTCAAAATTTTATCAAGATATTCGATTTAAGTTGAGATTCCCAGAGGAAATCAAATGCAAATGCGTTCATACGGCGCATTATGTAAACTTAAAATAGTTCAAGAGCAATATTACTGAAGCCCTCTTCGACGTGAATCTCAATCCGATTGCACGTCGACGTAAATAAGTGGGACCAGGATTTTTGGTCATCATCGTTGAGGTATTTTCATTAAAATCTTCTTCATTGTAATACCCGACATCTAGCAGCTTTCTAACAGAGTAGCATGAGCGTCAAGAAGAAGTATTCGACGATCTTTGGGAAATATACTTCTTTCATGCACTTCTCTCTTCTGGTATCTTTGTCCAGATATTCTTAGTTGCGATTGATCTACATTTGAATACAATACTACATAATTGTTCCGACACCACCATCATCAAGATAATTCCCACGGTATAAAAACTCCCTCCTCGCCGTCAGCAGCGACATGATACATCCACACCACCTCCCTCCATACCCTCCACCTCTCTCATCTTCCTCTGATTAACTTCCAATAGATACCCATAACCCCCACCCCCTTCACTGCCAACATGGACTCCCCAACCACGGCCCCGCGTTCTCCTTCCCCTTTCTACCTCTTCTGCTCCCTTTCTATACCAGCTCCTTGATATTCGACGGTCCCCGGCTGACGCTCACATGGCGTTCGCACCGCGCTCGAATGACCAGGGAGGGATACCCCAAGGCAAACGAAGGCCAATCCGCCCCACTCGCGCCCCAGCTCCTACTCGCTCTCAGACATCTACTGTAGCCCCCAAGGGGCCGAAAGCACGCGCGAACCCTAACACCACCACTGCTGTCGGGACCTACGCAGTAGAGATGACCCTGGAGCAGGCAAGGATGATGCTCGCATGGGATGACTTTCCACCAACCAACCTTGAATTAGACGCTTTAATCGTCAATCAACTGGTCATGCAACTTCCAGCGACTTACCAAGGGGGTGCGCCGGTGTACCAGACAGGCGCCATTCTTTTGGACAAAATGGCCATCGAGCAACTAGTTACGACGACGCAGGTTCAATGGGATTCCCAGCTCTCGAAATTTGACGCGGCTACCGTTCGACTCGAATTGATTCAAATTTAGCTAACGACAATGGTACCACCGACTCGACAACCTACCATACTTTGCACTTAGTCAGCAAACAGATGACGCCCATCACAATTACCCCACAATCATAGTACGCGGGTTCAATAAAAACTTTGCCATACTCTCTCCAAGGGTTTTCCAGACGTAGGTGCGTATATGGATGGATGTCTTTATGACTAGATTTTGAGCCCTTTAGGGCAGTTTTTGTTTCAAGGGGCAACTTTGTGTCGTCGATGGTACACCAGCCACTAGCAACTTATCATGTAACTGGTCTAAAATGCGCCCTCCAAAGTCCCTTGAGCAGGCATGCATCATCGGTCCTGCATAGAGAACATTCATCTACCACTCAATTGTCTTGGCTAGGTGACGGCTGGCTCCCTAAACCCAACTTCACCTAGTGAAATAACGATGATACTTCCATGCGATCATAACGTATCTGCAGCTCTACATACAACAGCTAGTGCCGCTCTGTCATTTACGCAAACAACAGGAGAGGTTCTTTACTATGGAAGTGCGGTTGGGTGCTTTTGGCCACGTAACGTTAAATCTTGTTCCTATCGCCGTTCCATGGTTCAATTTCGCCGGAAATCCGTATCTGGGATGGTAATACTGTTCGTCAACTTTCAGTTAGCCACATGAAGTTAGCTCCCTTCGTTGCCATCTGTCAAGAGGCGGTTATAAATAGCGTATCTGTACTTTGTATCTTTAATGAATCACATCCTTTGTAACTCAAAGTCTTACTAGCCTCTCTCCGGAGCAACTGCTCATTTGTAGGACTATGGTTTGACCGCTATGTAAGTCTGAATCTATTTTCCACCGACATATCATCAGCTATTCTGTCCACAACCTTCTATTCCTCGTCCAATTTCATCCCTATTTGCTCTCACAGGTTGGTGGAATGCATCTCCTTTAGCTTACATTCGATCCGGTGGCCACTGACTGGGTGGACAATGGTAGTCGTCGCGCAGCAGCTGCCCGTCCCCGAAAGGAAACCATTTCTAATTATTCGGCCAGATTTACTCTGCCATCTCTGGGTTGTTCCAAGCCTCTCTGGAATTCTCAAATTCGTGTTCATGTGTCTACCTCTCATTTTTCGATTATCTTTGTTGTAAGGTGGCCGTGCACTTGGAATTTTTCATTGCTCAACGTCGTACAGTCCTTGTATAACGTGTCGTCCTGCCGATTCCAAATTTCCGATAGAGCTTTCCCAAGCGCACAAACATCCCCATAATAGTGTGTGGGAAGGCTGTCCCAATTCGCTGGGAACGAGTGGGTATTTTGTGTCGTCAATAATAACGCATATGATTCCATCGTGTCTGTAACTAATTTTAAAGCTGCATCTCACACGGGACTATGCTATCAACACACCTAATGGAATGACAAGGCGTACTCGAGTAGAATTAATATCGAATATATACATAATGTGAAACATAAGTAGCTGTCGCCTCGATTATACAATTTTCTCGATGTTTGTGTCAGGATCGTCCACCTTCAGATATGTGCAGTATCCAGCGTACGCCGCCTCTGCATCCCAAAATAAATCCTTCAACAAACCATCCTCAGCCTGAGTTACTCCCTCTCGATCTGACGTCTGGAACTTCAATTCTTCCTTGTTGTCTATCTTCGATAATACTTTACTTTTCCATATGTTCCATGTATTGGTATTATTGGGTAGAAGCTCGTCGAGGAGGGCTCGACGATCCAAAGGCTTGAGGACCAATAACAAGAATACGACCATGGCTGTTCGCGTTTGAAGGCGATAACGTTTGAACGCCTCAGACTTTTTCAGCTTCATCACATCCTGGACAAGAAGTTCCGCTTGAATACGTTCTCTTTCGAGAGACGAGAGATAACAGCTGTACCACCACGAAACGGCGAGTGTACCTAGAAATAAAATCTGCCCGAATAGTGTACCCTGGGGAACGAGTAGGAGTTGAAGGAGGAATTGGACGGTCAAAAGCATTGAGGCGAGCCCGATGGTATGGTAAGCCGGTTCGTTGGAATATTGAAGGGAGAATTGACCTCGAGTAATTGAGTTAACCGCACCCTCTTTTCCCAAAAGCACAACGATTTCATTTCCTCCATTCAGAAACCCGTCTCCCAGGGGAGAATTAACAGCGGCTTCGGGATGTTTGAATTTCAGCACTCCAGCGCCAATAGCTAGGCATGATAGACCGCTAGAAATAATCCCCAGAAGAATCATGGCGAAGCAATACCAATCCTCAAAGATTCCGCATGCAACACACCCTCCGACACTAGATAAGATAGGAATAGCAGCAAGGGCGGATGTCCAGCGCCTCTGCTGTTGTGGATTCATTTCCTTCGGAGGGACATGGTGTAGTTGAACAATCGTGACATAAACGGGACGGGTTTCTCGGCCTTTGACTTCGATTGTCTTAACAGATTCACATTCCTTCATTAGAAGATATGCGACCTGCCCTGTTTCTTTTAACTTCGTCCCAGAGTGAGAACCAGTGAATTCAGGGCCTTTCTCGACCTCGAACTCGAAAAGAGTGTTTGGATCGACTGCTACGCCCGGAAATAGACCATCCCAAAATCTTGACTGCGCTAGTTGACCGAATTTCTTCGCGATGGTATAGCTACCTGGAGAATTATACCATCCTAACCACTTTCTGCCTTCGAAGATGTGTACAGTCGCCATCGCAGATACCGCTTCATCCCCTCCAAAGAATCCTGCTACACCCGACGTATCAAGTGTAAAGGCAGCTGATTGAAGTGGTGCTTGGGGCATGGCGTATTTCGAATATTTATGCGAATGTTCAAAATGATCGCTTATAGCATCACATATCAGCTTTGCGTGTTTAGAATGAAGGTAGATGGCCGCTTACCGATGCTTTCACTATAAGCTAATCAATTGAAGCGTAGAAATTTCAATATTTGTCGAAAATTTGACTCCACAGAGGATTTGCTAAAGCACTAGCTGGCTGCACCTCGAAAGCGGGGAATATGGATCCTCAGGAGGATATTTAAGCTTCACCTGTATGCGCCTCCTGTCAAATCACTTACGTGGCTCGTTCCAGGTCCGTTCATTGATGTAGTCACACGATGGGGCCGTTTGAATAGAAATCGCTCGCCGATCACTCGTTAAGCCTGATAAGCGTTGAGCGTGTAAACTCCAACCACTCATGATTGGTTTAATTTTGCAACAAAGCACTGCCTCAAGTCTCGGAATGAACATACGCCGAAAGAAGTTCTGTGGGAATCATGCAGATCATCCGTTCGCGCTGTCACCCTAGTTTTGTATAAATGGGCGCTTGCATATCCAAAACTGTTTCAAAATCAGACTATTTATTCCGTGATGCCAGAGCTGCGTATGGTGCGGCCCACTAAGTGGCCGCTACTTTTGTACAGCGGCCAATTTTGGTTGGGAATAATTTAAAAAAATTTAACCTGTAGAAACAAATATTTTGGCATATAAAACCTCCACAAGAGCGTAGCAAAACGAGTAAAATTTTAGTGTGAAAGAGATGTTTTCAAGCAAAATATTACAAGCATGGGACACTTCTCCGATAAGCAGAAGAAATACCTCGAATCTGATACGGTGGATGGAAGCTTACAGATCTGGTATAGATGCGAAGGTGCCTCAGGCGCAGGTAAGAAAGTTCAGTTCTCGTGTTTACGCATCCCATAGACGCCTCCCAGAGACACCTGCTCATCAATTCGACGCATAGTGCCATTGTAGATAATCTATAGATAATCTCGCTTATCTAAAGAGCCCTTAATTTCCTTTTTTGGATAGCCGGCCAACTCGCCGATACCCCTAATTTAATTACTCTGCCAGTTTTTATTTTTTCAACAAATGCTCTAACAAATCTCTTCATTTTTTCAAAATAAAGCTTTATGTTAGAGGAATAAAAATTCTGGTCATTTTTGACTCGGCAATATCCGTTGTACAAAAGTAGCGGTGGCTAGGTGGCCCGCACCATACTAACTATAGCAATTGTATATTGTGCCTATTTCTTCCAACACAATATTCTCACATCCATTAATTTAGCTATTCTTATGCTCATTAGTAATCGAATGGTATTGAGCCAGTAGTATGACTATTAATTTACATGGCTAGAAACAACGACACAGCAATTTTCGCCTAAAATGAACCGTGTTAAGTGGATTGCCCTATCCAGAATGTTGGAAACACAAACCGTCCGAAGCTTCGCCGCTCCGTCTTATTTTCTCCATTTCGCCCTCCTTTAGCCAGACCAAATTATTATTAGGCGAATTCTGGATTTGAAATAACGCCTACTTCTCCAGTAGAAACATGTAACGTTTTTCTTATCTACTCGAAGTAATTACCTCTTTTATTCTTTCTACGAGTATATAAGACCTTTAAATATCGTAGAGACACCTCAGCCAATCTCTATTAGACTGAGGTAAGTTGCAAACTACTTTAATAAGCTTACTCCTTTCTTACTGATTATTCTGATAGCGTTACTTTATTCTATTCCGATAGGTTCTGCTACAATATCTCTTAGTCAAGCTCTGTCTAACTGAGTGTTTATTTTATTTCATTCTGATTCAGAAATCTAGTACGCTCTGAGAATTGGTAGGTTTATCATGATTTAGAAGAACCCAAGATGAGAACATATCTCGTACAACTAGTCACGGGTGCCCCTTACTACTGTACCTGCCGACACTTCAATACGACCTCTCAGAACGGTTTGACTACACTACCCGCACTTCGCCCATTTAGACATTCAACCTCTACAGCTCGCTGATATTATTTTATGCTTCTCCCATGCAATATTCATCCAGAACTGCAGTATTAAACACTGATTAACAATAAGAAATCACAGATGTGCTACAATCCATTTAAATCATAATTTCTTCCTGTGTGCTGGTGGGCTAAGACCCTCGCATGCACTAGATGAGTTCAATAATCAAAACAAGATATTTTTCCTACATATCCATAACAATGTCAATGCACCTCCGTACCCTATCTAGAGGTTAAACTGCAGTTTCTACACCGCTTTTAATGGTGCAATGCTTGGTGACTGAATTTTGTTGATGCATTTGTAAATTCTATTTATAAATAGCTTCAACCCTCTGCAATACCTCAGTGCTCATTTTCCAACCTCCCAGACCATCACGGTCTTCATACTGCGTGAATAATAATATTGTGTCACGTTGAGAGTAGCTAAAAGTAGACACCACCTTGAGGGTCGAAGCTTAAGACAAACCGGTTAGCCACTGGTATCGGCCCGCTCGGCAAATCCCAGCAGAGAAATAGTCATTGCTCACGCCTGCCGCAAAGCTCGTAAAATTTAGTTCTTTTTTGTTGTTCATTCATGACCTTCAGCCATCCGAAGCCTCTCCGTTACTCATCTTCCATCTGATTATCTTCCTCCTATATGGTAAACTCTTGTCGTTTGTGATATGGATCTTACTGAGGGTTGGGTGTTGATTGCTTTTTACTTGAGGAACTGCTAATCATCATCCTGCGACCAACGAAAAGGCCTCTCCGCGGTGTTCTAATTCCATGGAAGAAATACAGGATCTGTTACTCCTCTTTTTTTGTAAAGGTCGACAAATAGGACCCAGATGTAGAAGCACAGTGCCTACCTAGTAAGCAGGAAAGGGTGTCATTCAGACGTCAGTAGAGGAGAAGGGAAGAGCACAACGTATCTTCAATACCATGGTATTATAAGCGGATAAGCTCTATGTGGGACGAAAGCAGAATTTGTTGGAACAAAGCCCGTGGAAGGACAAAACCACACCCTTAACCATGAATCGCGGCTTACACTCGAACGGCCAACGAAGTTCAAAGATTTCGCTACCTTGTCGCAAAATTTGATACACTTCAACAAAAGCGCTTGATTGATATGAAAACAAAAACATGGACTGCTTACTTGTTTCTTCAACACACTCAAATCGACGCTTTTTTTTGGAGCCACCTCTGCAATGACTATGTTCTCGCAACTCGCCGTCGTTAGATGCCTAACCATTTGTATATTCTTCAGGAAAAAGAAATCAGATGAACCAAAGAGGAAGGAAAGGTATATATGAACTCTGATCCAACTAGCTCCACCATGCCCATGGTCTGCCCCTATTATCATGAAACTGTAATTGGTCCATATATGTCTGTAGGTAACTTGAATTTCTCAGCAGTTCTGGTCTTTTATTTAATAGTTAAACGATACTTTGACAGGAAAATACATATCCAAATTCACCCACGATGCCTAAGCTTATCGTAACCCCGACGAACATGGAACATTTGTTTACGATCCGTATCAGTCAGGATGTCATTCTGATTGCATTTTCATGGACCATCCTTCTAGATATATACGCTCTGCTACAAAATACCGCCTCCAAATGTCTCTGAAATTTTCGCTTTGATCTAACAATGACCAATCCACCAACCCAGAAAGTCGCAATCTGGTACGTGCATCCTCTTCCCCTCCTACCAGCTTCCTCTCTTTCTTTCTACATCCGTATCCACTAACCAGTCCATCAATCTCACTAGCGGAGCAGGCATCGCCGGGCTCACCTTAGCATGCATCCTCAGCACGCACGCACCTCACATCAACATTGACATCTACGAATCCAAGCCCGAAGTATCTGCTATAGGAGAGGGAGTGGCGATATGGAAGCGCTCATGGCAGATTATCCAGGATCTGGGACTCGAAGATGAGATGAGGAGAAGAGGTGTTCCATTTCCTCTAGATGGAGAAAGTGTGTTTGTTTCATTAGGGAACGTATTGATTAAACCGATTAATGGTGGTTTATTTGCAAAGGGCAGGGCCCCATCTTCAGGAAGTCAGATCAGAAAGAAGGAGTTGCGTTCCATAATCATGTTATGCCTTGTACGTATTTGCATTCACCTCCGTACACTCTCCCATCCTGAGGTCTCTTACTCTCCCTCTAGATGGACCAACAGCGATTCAACGCCCTACACTCCTGGACATACTGCAAATGCATCTCTCTCCAAACTGTCAAATCCACACATCCAAGCGTCTGGTGAATTTTATCGAATCCTCCTCTCCATACCCAAAAATAAACCTCAAATTCTCGGACGGTACCGAATCCAATGCAGACGTCTTCGTAGGCGCAGATGGTGTTCATTCGATAGTGCGGAGTGTCATGTACGCTAAACTCTCGGAAGCTGGGGACACTGAGGAAGAGAGGTTAAAGCTGGATGGACTGAGAGAACCTATATGGACGGGGACGTTTGCCTATCGTTGTACGGTTCCATTTGGAATGTTTAAGGAGAAGTATCCTGATCATCCGGTATTTTTAACGCCAAAGATTGTATGTCATTCCTCTCTGGTAAATTTTGAATGTAATGGCTAAACGAATTTCCTTGATAGTGGTGCGGAAAGAATCAGGCTAGTAGTAATATCGCATGCTTTCGAATTATTTATTAACTGATGTTCCAATACAATAGCATGTTGTTACCCAACCATGGCCCGAAACTGGAATAATTGGAGTATCTGGCTTCGTCACCCTCGACTCTGGCGAAGGAACTCTATACGAAGGTCCGTGGGTGACGGATGTCAAGAAAGAAGAGGTTATTAAGAAGTTCGAGAGTTGGGAGGATGATTTGGTTGTCCTTATGAACGTAAGTTTTGTAATTTATAATTTAAGTATGGATAGAAGAATGATCTGGGTTGGTGACGGAAGAATATAACAAAAGCAAGCAGATGGGCGATCCACGTTGTGAAGCCACTACCGAATTGCGTCTCTGGAAGGATTGCTTTAATGGGGGATGCGGTAAGATAATTCAAACACTTCTTATATAGCAATTAGCTCATCAAATTGAACTATAGGCTCATGCAATGACACCCCACCAAGGCGTCGGTGGTGGACAAGCTATAGAAGATGCACACATTCTTGGGCAGCTACTCTCCCACGTCAGAACCACCAATACCACCCTCCCCGAAATTCTAAAGATATACGAGAAAATCCGCCTCCCTCAAGCGCAAATCGCATGGCAGAAAAGCCGGACCAATGGGCTAATCTACGAGTTCATGCATCCTGATTTCCAGCATATCCAGCCGGGTGCGCAAGAAGAAGAATTAAAAGAACTGGGCGAAGCTATCAATGAATCGTTTGGGTGGCTTGCGGAGGGGGGTTGCTATGAGGATTGGAGTAGGGCGGAGGAGCTGGTGTTGACGTTGAAGGATTGAATGCTAAATATTGTCCGGGGTTCCGCTGTTTATCAAGAGGTTGTGTACGAAGAATATCATGATATTCAGGAATCAAGAGAGTCATCTACGTCCTATGACCGCCCTCTTCCACTATATTTAAGTCCTCTAGAACCCGGAGCACTAGGACATTTCCCACCGCCGTAGATTTCAGATTAAAAAAACACTGCTTGCTGTCTGCTAGCTACCCGAGAAACGTCGCATCTCCACAACGGGGCTCTCGAGCCACGGCAAATAGACATCTGCATCATCCTCGAGTGTTTAAATAAGCTTCTCACCTGAAAACTTACAATGCATTTTACTCCCCCTAGAGCAAGGTTTCCTCTGATGCATAGTTCTCTATACCTATCCGAATGGCAGAACTAAGACCCTCCGCACCGCGTACCGCCGGAATTGAACTCACGAGGTGGACGTCATTGTTAGCGGTCGCTAACACAACTTCACCGCCCGGTGAGCTGGTGAGGCAAATGGATAGTGTACATGCTTAGACAGATCAAAATGATTAGCAGCCACAAATTTGTCAGTACGACTGCGGGCGGAGTCCGGATCGCGCTCGCTCGTAATATTAATGTCCATATTCCAACAATGTCAACCTCGTATAGTCAAAACAAGATCATCAATGTAAAATGTGTAGAGTAGATGCGCCTGAACAAAGATCGCCGTATACCTGTGATGAAAGCTGTCACCGAAACTGATTTTAGATTGACATCTAAACTTGTGGTTTAACGTATCCCATAAATGGAGAAATTCTTCCTCGACAATGTCCGTCACGTTGTACGACGCAGGGATAATATAATATAAGGCACAGAACCGAGGTGGCAATAGAGTACATAGATAGATTTTAATAAGAATAGACTCAATCTCTTGTGTTTGGCACTCCGAAGAAACCGCTGGGGGCCTGTGTTGGTGGCTATTTCTCATTACAAGTACAGACGATACATCCCTTATTCTGTCCATCAGCGTTCATGAACGGTAAGACAAATATACACTGGTTGACTAATTTGATCATCTCTGCCACTCAATCAATTGTTGGTCCAACGACTATATATGTAGATGGCTTTGGGAAGGAATTGCCGCTCACTCTCTTTTTAACCCGTCGGAATCTAGGCACCGAAGGAGGTAATCGATCATGCTAAGGAACGCAAGTGCTATTATGCCGACCTCTGAGCAATTAGCTGCTGGTGAGAAGGATGGACAAGTGATTATTCTGTGGATGGTCGGAATGCAAGTTTTACTCCTAATAATAGGACCATTTTACTGTGCTTACTGCACATAAACGGTGTATTAGGTTTTGCGTTTTTGTATGGGATTATTTCATGAACCTTCCTAAGGAGATCGAGTGTATCTGGAAAAAGAAGTTCAGTGTACGTCTTTAAAAAGCTTATAAACGTACCTATTGCCTAATCCGAATCCTTGTAATTCCAGTATGTTTCTGTATTATACATTCTGAACAGGTATTATGGTCTTCTGCAATTCGCAGTGTCCGTACCATTGTATACAACCCCCATAACGCATGCAATTTCCATTCATACCTGCTTGAGTATGCACCCGACCAAAGTTTCAAAAGATTTAACGTACTCATTGTTTTGTTGACTAGAAATGATCCTCTGGCAACCTATCGGGGCACAAATAACCACCATCATCTCTCATATAATCATGGGAGCCCGAGTCTATGCCGTGCGTAGCATTAGATGCTGATCTTTCAAATCGACAAAAAACTCACCATATTCAATAGTTGTACGATGGGTCGAAGATCATTCTAATGATCCTTGGATTACTCATGGTAGCAGAATACGTGGTTCAAAGTATATCCATGACGGTGTTCATTCCAGCTCCCAGTCCTATGCCCGAAGTTACCTTTCCATGTGTTGCAACAGGCCCGACGAGGTGGCTTATCGCTTTCTGGGTGATGCCATTGATCTATGATACCGTTACGTTCGCCATGACCCTCCTGAAATCTGTGGAACATTGGCGGAATCAAGTCTCATCGTCAACATTATCCTTGTTATTCCGAGATGGCCTTATTTATTTCTCGACCATCTTCACGTATGTTCGCGTTTCAGCTTCGTCGGACGGATATAATCATTTAGCGCTTGCTTATAGGATGAACTTGATAAATGTGGTCTTATTCGTCACACAGAACCCCAATCTGAAAGTTATCAACATTCCGTAAGACACCAAGCTCAAATTCTGAGATTTATCGCTCACTTTAAGAATTACAGCTCAACGTCGATGTTAAACGTCATTATGTCATGCAGACTGATTCTCAACCTACGCGAACCACGGCCCACTGCGATCGTTGATGACCAAGACAGCAATCCAGATTCATTCCAATTCGAACGCAATATGTCCATGCGGCAACTATCTGCGCAGCAGGCTAGTTACCAGATATCAAAAGCATCAATCGCGCCTAGTGGCAGATTCACCGTAAAAAACAGTGCCGATAACAATAATCAATGCTGAGAAACATTTGCTCATCCATTCAATGAACCGTTCTAATTCTCGAGTATCTGAAAGACTGGCATGTCAACGGCCTCACTAATATCGGCCACGAACAGACATGATAAAGGTACCTTCGTTGACAGTAGTTAGCGATCATAGTATCGTGTATAAGTATAGTCATGTAGTCACCTATGTTACCGGTAGTTAGTAATGAATGGCAATGAAGGTGCGATAGACCTATTATTTATTATCTGTTCTCCTTCTCTCAATACCTACTTAACATAGGTACGCTTAAACCATGGAAATAGTATTTATTAACTAAGGTTTGAAATCGAATCATATTATCTTATGGAAAGTGATAACTGCGACTCCGTAGCGCAAGTAAACGACAAAAACACTAAAACGTGAGGGTAAGCAGGGCCTAGACGAATTTTGCTATAAATAGGTGGTTGCGTCATGACTCATGGTCATCTGGACCGCGGACTGGACGCGTTTTCGGCAGCACTGCAACAGATTGGTGACGCGGCGTCAGGAACACACTCAGCGCCGTAGACGCCCATTGATGTTTGCAATTGCCATCGAGTCATCATCATTGGCTTTGCCGCTACCTGCCAACACCGCTCACCGCCCACCATATACAGCACAGAGGCACAGCTTGATCTCACTCTACCTTTTGTATACTGCTATATCTTATCGTCCTCTTTTATCTGCGAAAGAGTTGAATTTAAACTTCGACATCACTGTGGTCAAAAACTCGCTATTTCAAGTTCTCGCAGCCTAATTCTATTGACCATCACTAGAAACCCCAAGACAAACTAGAATATAACATAGAATACTAAGATGGCACATCCAAATGCCGCTCTGCTCGAATCAACAACCAAAGGCTTTGACGCCCTGTTTTCGAACGATATCGTAGCCGCACGAAAGCACTTCTCGGGCAAGGACGACCCGTTCCATGTGTTGGGGCTGGGCGTATGTGCGTTTTTAGAGGCGGCATTGGGGATGGAGGTACGTTTCGTCTATTCCTTTCGCTTGTACTTCTTTTCTCCATCTCTACCTTCGTCTTCGTCTTCTCGAGTTTTTTGTTTTGTTTCCATGTTTCATGGTGCTCACCACCCTAATCCCCTCTAGGCCGGCCTAATGGAAGAAGCAACACGCTGCCTCACCGCAGCTGAGCTGGGCTCGCGAAAGATGGCCAAGGCACCTAAGGGAAGACGAAGGCATGAAGGTCTCGAATGGGAGATTATGAATGCAGATGCAGTGGTGTTGTTGGGGCTGACACAAGCGTTGAGGTGAGTGACGGAGTCTCGTTTGATGCTTGGGTGGGCGTTGGGTGGCTGCGTGTGAGCGATGATTGTAGACTCCCTCTGTTTTGAGTCGCATGAAGCTAAGGTGGCCGAGATTGAAGCAGCTGTGAGGCTGCGCTCTCTCGATGGGCTCCCGCTGTCCCTTCCACAACTTCCTCCACTCCCTCCTATAAACTCTATCCCATGCTCAGGCTTCTTCCTTCCCCATGCAACCCTTTGGCTGTGTGGGAGTATCTTGCAAGCAACGAGTGTCCACTCATCCTCTTTCCTTTCCTCATTGCTAACGCTTTCGCGACCTCGATACTCATTCATCTTCTCTATTCACAGTGAATCGTATATGGGCTATCTACAGTGCATGTGAGTAATACTATTTATTTATTCCTTCTCCTCCCAAGTCCAGCATCTAAGCCCCTCCTTACAGGTACTCCCTCAACAGCGCACACTCCAAGTTCACCAAGTACGCTTATCGTTCCTTCGTCTATAGCCTCCCTCCTCTTTTGCTCCCTTCTCTTCTTCCCTGCTAATACACACCCTAATTACAGACTATACAAAACTGTCTTCCCCAACGGTCTCGAAGGTCACATCACCCCCGGCTCCCTAGCCTCCTCAAGGTCCAACTCGTCGCTCAAGGCAGCCGTTTCCCGCTCTGAAGCTGCCAGCTCGCTCTCTGTAGCCTCCAGTGCATCTACGACGGCAACTACATCGACGATCGCCCCGCCCAAATCCTCTCCCATCCGCGCGGGATTCTTTAGTAGACTTACAAGTGGGATCACTAGTTCTACTCCGTCGTTGTTAGGTGGTGGCGTCTATACGGAGAAGGTTGAAGAGGAATTTTTCGAGGAGGGCCCGGTGGAGGAGTTGATTGTTGCTGGGACTGCGTTTGGTCAGTCTTCTGCCTGTCTGTCGCATTCTAGTTACATGGTCGGATTCTGGAGTTCGGTCTGGGGGCTAGTGCTAATGATGGGGTGGTACTTTGACGGGGATCGCTAACGCTATTCTCAGGATTCGGCCTGTTCAACCTCGTCTTCTCCCTCCTCCCCAAGAAGGTCCAGTTGCTCGTTGGATTCCTGGGATTCAAGCATGATCGCCAGCTCGCGCTGCGTGCGCTGGCTGTCTCGGCTGCAAAGGATGACGTTCATGGGGTGTTTTCGGGGTGAGTGCATGTCGCATCTTTCTCAATGAGAGCGGAACGCTGACATCGGCTCCTCTCACAGATTGGTGCTTATGACTTACCACGGTGTCGTTCTTCTGCTGTCCGGGTATCAGGCGAACGAACAGCGGATCTTGAGGGAGTATAAGGCTATTGTTGATAAGTTCGTTGTTGCTCTTCTGGACTTCATCCAGATGTATCTGACCACTATTGTTATCTCGTAGAGTGGATAAGAAGTACCCGCAAGGAGCGTTATGGATATTGAACCGAGTGAGTGGCGATATCTCCTTATGGTTGGTAACAAGTTCTGACATAGCTATGCCTTAGGCCAAGATTTTGCGCATGTCGCATGACGCTGAGGGCGCGATTCGCGTGCTTGAGGAGGGTCTTAAGCCCGAGAGACCACATTCGTTCGCACAGGCTGATACACTGGTAAGCAATTGTCACGTCATAAACTTTCTACAATGCCAGCAGCTCATCCTCAGCCTCCCAGCTCGTATTCGAACTGGCATGGACACTCCTTAGCCAGCGACGATACGAAGAGGCGGCTAATATGTTCATCAAGCTCACAGAGCTCAATAGCTGGAGCCACGCAACGTACTACTTTATCGCTGCTGGTGTGTAATCTCGTGCCATACAGTTATCCGTTCTCGCTAACGTGGTTGCTTGTCTTTCCGCGCAGGATGCCATATATCTCTTGGAAATATGGACAAGGCCCAAAAACTGTTCGATACTATCCCTGATCTCATTGATAAGAAGAAGGTTGGAGGCAAGGATTTGCCGACGGAGGTGTTTATTAAGAAGAAACGTACGTGTTCTATAGGCGACGCCGTGAACATTGATGCTTATGTTGTATGGCAGTTGCTTTCTACAAAGAGAAGCAGGCGCGTAGAGGTGCTTCGGAGAGGATGTTCGTACAGTCGATTGGCATCAGTCCCGCAGAGGAGATTGGCGTCTGTACGTATCCCTATGTGCTGCTCTTACTACGTATCATCTGATCTTCGTTCTCGTAGTCTGGAATACTCATGCACGTGTCGGTACCCTTATCGCTCGAGCGCATATCCTAGACATGTCAGCTCTCACACCTCCGCCAACCATTGTAATTCCAATCGTGGACGACTCCTCACCATCTCCTCCCACCTCTGCGTATGCTACTCCTGCGGATACACCCTCAGATACGCCTAAGACCACCCCCTCCACGCCCACGCAGAAGTCTCGTTCCGGGACACCTGGATTCCACGACCTCGACACGCCTGACGAGCTCGCGCTTCGTTCACTCCTGCTAGGCATCAATTACCGTACAGCGGGCGAATACCTCACCGCACGGGCCTTCCTTACTGATGCGTACGAGCAATACCCAAGAATAAAAGTGAGCACGTGGATTGGAGGAGTATCAATGTTCGAACTGGCGGTGCTGGACCTTAAAGAGGTGGAATCGCTAGAGAGGGTGGATGTTAGTGAATCCTCGAGTGGGTATCTAGATACGGCTACGGATGCTTCTAGGAATGCTGAACGCGAGAAAGGGAAGAGGAGGCTGATAGGAAGATGGACGGAGGCACTGAAGAATGCGAGTGCGAAGTTGGATGTTGCGTTGGGTCTGTCGACAAGTGCGACGGATTTGTCGTCGAGGTTGGACAGTCGGATTGCAATGCTTAGGGACGAGATTACATCTAAGAGGGAGATGTTGGGCATCTCGAGCTCGGCGTAGGTAGAACGAGAAGGATATTAACGTCTTGTTCATTAGATTAGATTTAGATCGGAATGTGATGCCTGTAGGTAAATACACAGTCACTTGACTATTTATAGTTATACCTCAAGACATAGTCAAGACCCGTCTGACACCTTGGCTTCCGTTTCTCCTTCAAACTGCCTCGCTCTGTTCTGGAATCTCAGGATTCATGTTCGCGTACTTTCAGCCCTTACTTCTACGATACTCCAGCGAAACGCCCACCGATACTGAATTTCAGTCCGCCCAAGAAAATGCTAGCCATGATGGCCTGCTTAAGTTCTTGCCGGTAGCTCTGACAGCATCGCGGAAACCATTATCATTCCAAGCGTTGACCTCACCATTATACTTGATCTAAGGCGCTCCAATTCTTAAATCATTCACTTCGAAGAACCAACCTGAAACACAGCGTCAAAACATAATTTGTTTAAATAAGAAAACTAATTTCAGGTAGAGGCTTGTTAGTTTGAGATTCTGACTGATTCCCTCGCAAGCTACTGTAATTGTACATGTGCTCAAAGTTCCGTCAGATAGACAGTCTGCATTCCCTGTCGCATTAAAGGAGTTCACCAGCAACCACGTCAACGCCTAGCTCTTGCGCACGCGTACTTTGCGTGTTCATGATGTATGAGCAAACTTGAACATCAAATTACTGTGTCAACCTGCTACCCTATGAATCCATTTTTGTACGATTTATTTTGGAAAATATTTGGGCTCATGTCAAAATATCTATGTCCAGAACCTACGCATCCGGACGTTTCATTGATCCAACCAGAACTTCATTGAATTCCCGGTGATACGATCCATACGAGAGATCCTCTATCAGAGCCTGAGGGTTATGAGATGTTCATTGGAATTTGTATACTACTACAACAGCGTTAACAGCAGAATTATGGGTCTATGCGTAAAGCTGAGAATCCCCTTATTTTACCCGCTGCTGGATGAGTCGATTAAAGAAAGTACAGCTCTCAAGGCGTTATTTTATGTTAGTTCAATTTTAGGTGTGGATCGGTTCAGAATGCTGGTGGCCTATGAAGAATTGGAGGGATGTGTACATGCAATGATATGAGTAGTAAACCCCGCTACGTATACCTCAGTTAATTTACACTGGGATTTCTTAACCTAACTTCTAATTAACTCAGAGCCTTATGGATGTGGTTCCAATACAAACTGGTACGAACGTTTATACAAGTTATCTGTTATGAAAACGTGTTTTTTAAGAATTCATCAAGCTGCGGATTCAGAATTAAAATTTCACAGAGCATATATATAAATAAAAGAAATTCATGAATCGTAAGATGCGATAATGTTTGAGAATATTTGGCATCACAACCTACGATTGATGAGGGTATAATCACGGTAGGATTCCTTATTTCACTCTTTGCTTCCTTGCTGAAGATTACTTCGAGGACCACTATAACTATGAGACCTTTTCATTGGTCTGTGTAGCTGATCCTGCTCTTCTCTTCGCACTGTTGTTCTAGAGCTCGAATCAAGGTTGATAGGTCCCGGAGTGCTGAAGTCCGATATCAGTGCGCCGATGTGTTTAGCATGTCGACGTGTAGAAGCTGTGATACTGTTTGTGTCGTCCCTCTTTGATTCCACTTCCGTAGCCTCCGACCGAGAAAATATTTCAACCGATGACGATATTACTAATTTCTCATCATCGACATTGAGAAGTTTTGGAGTGTCACCCCCGTTAGATGGTAAAGTCTGCTGTCCTATGATTAGGAACCGAAGCGGGAAGCTCCAAAATGCACTTACCAGAGAACTTTCGGTGGTAGCATGTCTTGTAATATTTAAAGGCGTTAGCTTTGTGGTTGCAGAATGTCCGTAGAGAAGAGGCGCATATGAAACACTACTTCTTCTCCGAAGTCTCCTTCTACCACTCCGCAAACCTGGCCTCGAAAGGTGAGCTTTCAAATTGGGAGTGAGCGGAATATGGAATGATGGCTTTGTTGAATCTAAATTCGTCTCTGGTTGGTCTGCCTGAACGGATAGATGCTGGTCAAAATCCTGTGCAATTTGTTCAGCTGTTTTCCATGCTTCATCTCGTTCAGCTTTCAAAGAATCTACTTCTGCCTTAAGCTCATTCTGTGATGCAATTGATTGTACAAAGCTTGCGTTTATTTTACGCAATGCCATAGCTAAGGCACTAGAATGATGGATTCGTTTCATATTTTCCAATTGAAATATTTGTTCATCGAAGCTATGTATGTCTTGAGCAACCTGATCTAGATTTGCACAAAGGCCCTTTAAACCATCTAACAAGTGCAATGTTGTTATATCATCTGGGGCAGATTTTGAGAGGTTGGATGTCAATGCATCGAGAATAATGGAACGATGGGTGGCAAGCCGCTGATACGTAGATATAGAGAATTCTTGTTGCAACTTCAAATTATCTATGTTTTGAGGAATATCATTTTCCAGTGTCTCCGACCTGAAAATACGAAACGAGGACTCTTCCGCAGATTGCTTTATGGCATTAGACACAATAGACTGTAATTCAGAAGTTGTGAAGGTCCATTTGGCAGCCTCCATAGAATATCCTCGATAGCTTGGCATGGAAGGTGTTATGAAGGTTGGCATAACAGATTGACTATGCCCTGAAAGATTTTCTCGGTTAAAGGATTCAGCGGAATCATTGATCGTGATGGCAGATTTAGCAAAATTGTTCATCATAATGACGGACTCAGAAGATTTATTGATCACAACGTTGGATCCAGCAGAATTATTGATCATAACATAGGATTTAGCAGTATCGTTGATAGTGATGTTGCATTTAGCAGGATTATAGATTGTGATGTTGGATTCAGCAGGGTCATTCACTGTGATGTCATGGTCATGACAATTGTACAACTAAAAATCATTTCAGCACAAGTCATAAAGGCTATAAATCATCAGACAGTGGCTCTTACATCTAGTTTATTAGGTGTCTTCTCCTGTTTCTGTGGCTGAAATAGCACATCTGTGGACTTTGATTTAGACGGTGTACTCGATGAAGTTGCAAAATTGACAGAGGATAACAACTCTGGTGATCTCTGTTCATCATTTTCTACTTGAATTAAATGGGAATCCTTGTGGTCATGGTCAGGATGATCATAAAACTATACATCTTGCTCAGCACAAATCATAAAAAATAAAATGGAAGATGATGCCTCTTACATCTAACTCATCATCATCAGTGGAAGATTTTCTTTTCTCTAGAAAAACCATAGTGCCATCTTTGGGCTAACTTCAGCAACTTCTCATACCAATAATGTATCACATACCGCTATGGGAAGTGGTGTGAAAATTGGCTTTGATACGGTTGAGAAGTTCACTTGTATCTGTTAGTAGTCCGTTCTACCTCCCATGTTAGTTCATAGCTCTGAAGGGATAAGTGGAAATATTAGACAAATACCTGATCAACAATGCTTCCCCATTGATCGTCATGTGTTATAGCCACTCTGGCGTTTGGAGACTAGGGTAAGAGTTTGGTTTCAAACATGTATATTTTATATAAATAAGAATTATGAACATACCTCTTTGAGAAGCATATCATTAATAACATCCGAAGGATGGAATGGCTGCGAAGAGAGTATATTTGAGGATTTAAACTCATATGAAAGAAAATTTTGTTATGATAAACCTTAGAAGTCATGGGGAAAGTTTCAATATGCACACGACTACCATAGTGAGTGGCATTCGAAGTAGGCATCGGGGTAGTATTCACTTGACCGCTGGATTTCCCAGTATTGGTCTGTGGATTGCTCGGAAATGAAGCGGGTAGGGGTAGGCCTTTTGAATTCATTGTTGAAACAGATACTTTAGACTTCAAAATGTCGTCCCAGGCCTCTTCTGATAATGCAATTTTATAACCTCTTAGAAAGACGCATTGATTACGAGGAGCGATACCATCATCTTCGAGCTCTGCATTTCGAGGTGGACCGGCGCGTGTGGATCGACCACCACTAGGTCCATTGATCTGCTGCCACGCATATCTAGGACCCTTTGAATGCGGTGATTGTCCAAATTTGAGAACAAGATCAACTCCACTAACGGTCTGATCGTAGGTGGTAATACCCCACGTTTCTGCTTTAGTACACCCAGTTACCAAGTATAAAGAATCGCGGTTTACAACGCGACCTGCAGTTATCTTAACGTAGGAATACCAACGCTCAGCATTTTGGGAGATATACTCCGTCAAATCGGTTTGGAGATTTTCATTCGATGCCCCATCAGGGAGACAAAGAATTGCACCTGGGCCAACTGTCGAACAAGTGAACACAGGTTCCCTCGGAATGCCGTTAATGAAATATGGTCAGAGGAGTGGTGTTGAATTTACCTATGTTCATTATCAATAGTGGATCTAACTGAGCCGGCGCCCTGAGAAACGTCGTGCCAGGGATCGAAGAAGCAGTCATGTATTGCAGTGGACTTGACAGGAGGAGGAAGTGAATCAAAGTTGGGTAGGTTGGGAGGATTAACGGGGTGACCAAATGGAAGCCAGATGTTGAATATGAAGTCGAAACTACCGTCGGAAGTAAGGATGCCAAAATCTCCGACGCTCACGCCTTCCTTTCGATAAGCCAGAGGGAGGGAACTACTGGGTGTAGGATGCCAAAGGGGATATCCAAAACGCACTGGAAGCATCTGTTCCACGTAGATCTGGCAGCTGCTGTTCGATCTCTCGATCGATTTGTCGTTCATGAAGTTATCTAAATCCTCTTCAGTAGAGATCTAAAGAGGATCAGTGGAAGAATAGAAAGTAATAACAAGAACGCACTGTTATCACACGACAATTTGCCTCCCTCTCCAGTCGATCAATTGGAATAGTCAATCCTATGGCGCCATCTTGCGGATGAGTATCCACAGGGTGTGTTGTACTATCGGTAACTTCAGACATTTCCGCGGCTTCTGGCGCTTTTTTCAAGGACATCCACTGCGCCAACCAATCACGTACTTTGCTGAGCGATTGTCCCGGAATCTGATTGTTAGCTATGATGACTACGATGTTTCCTGCAGCGTTCCATATCGTATTGTTCGCGAGGACTTGGTTATTCCCGTTGCTGAATGCTTCAGAGATGGTGCTGGGGACTACAGAGGTCTCTGACATGATTTTTTCCATGTAGGATATGAGAATAAGCGTTAACTTGGTCGTGGTAGATACGGGATTGCGGACAGAGTTAGAAACTTGGATCAGATCAGTCAATCGAGCGCTAAATATTGTGTGCTTGGGCGTCACCAGGAGGGCGGATGTAACGCATCAGGATAGTGAGCGTTACATCTGCCCTCCTGGTGACGTGCGGCATTGCCAAATCAAGAATAACGACAGCTTTTCCAGTCCTTTCATTGCGAGATAGTGATAAAAATGTTGTAGTCATTTCAACCCAGCGGCGATGAAATACTAGTAAGCGAGTAAGAGTATATTATATCTTTAAATTTGGAGTGTGTATGGATGCTATATACGATAAACAACGTATCACAAGAACTTAATGAGAGTGAATAAACATGATGCCAATGAAAGGTAGATTTTTTGGACATGGGTGTTACCTAAGACCTCGATGCTCATGGTGGGGAAAAGCACGAATTAGTGGCAGTGAACATAACGTGGTTGATGCATGATCTCGAAATCTGTCTAGCTCACAATCGATGCATGGTGCTGATAGTAGAAAGAGAAGAATGAGCTGAATAGAAGATGACTGGATGATGGAAAGAAGTTCAAGCTCTATAACGAATACAAGAGGGCAGCGTAGAAGTGCGCTGAAACTCAAATATGATGGGGAATAGAAGATCGCACAAGGCAGAAGGAGCTCGCCCACAGCAAAATGAATGGAATTCGCAACATAGCAAGGGGCATAAACCAAAATCGATGGACGGAAGCTTTTAGGAGTTGA
Organism: Crucibulum laeve; assembly: GCA_004379715.1. NCBI lineage: Eukaryota > Fungi > Basidiomycota > Agaricomycetes > Agaricales > Nidulariaceae > Crucibulum > Crucibulum laeve. The sequence goes on from ML213656.1 coordinate 130,137, forward strand.
ACTTGAGTGGGACTCGGGAGTGATGGATATCACCAGTCCCAAATGACCACTCCTCTCTAATAGATACACGTTCTTCATTATCAGAACGCCGTCACCTTTATATCAGACGGCTGCAATTCCGGCACCATTACCTTCTCTCACCTAACGCCATCATGTAGCATAGAAAGAGCATATCAAGACCCACCAGCACCAATAACATCCTCGTTCTTAGTAGCGCTGGTTGGATGTAGAGTACAAAGAGAGGCATAGTCCTAGACGGTATACCCACTGTCTATTACTGAATGAACTGTTGATAACTTAGATACGCAACAACGATGGCAGCGGCTAATAAAGACAGATGGATCTAACAGGGACAGTGCATTGGATAGTGATAGTAAGGACATTGGAGAATGATGCCAATAGCCGTGCATTCAGACGGCAAATGTGAACGCAGTACTCTACATTGTTACTTAGAAGAATGGCGGTAAGATCCCCATATAATGAGAAAAAGAAGGGCATAATGAACCCGTTATCAAAGATAGAGGGGATTGAATATGTTGGCGGGGATCGGCTGGCAGCTATTGGCAGGGATGGGCCCGGAGTCGATGACGAGAATGAGTTTGAGATCTGTGAATACAGTCAGCTCGAGTTGATGGCTGGATTGGTCGGAAGTAGTAGCGATAAAATCCAAGCTCTTAGCGGCAACAAGTCCAATGCAAATAATGGTGATGAGCATAGCGTCAATCTTGTAGATCCCCAATCATCGCTAAGTATATGGTAGCGTTGACGAACTAGATCGGGTGGAGCCATCACCATTCTCCTAATTGCATCTGTTTTCACTTTAGACCCATTGTTCGCTTCTGTTCTGCTTGTGCTCATGCGTCAACACTATCAGCTGCGCCTTTCTTTGTGGATTTAAAATTCTTCTATCATCCCCATTTGAGGCTTGCGCACAGACGATTCCGCGTTGGAAGTCAACGTCCCCAGTTTAGCTCGGTGGTTGGGTTCGTTTACGTGGGTAATGGCGAGAAGCATCTAGGGAGGCGATAGGGGACTGGATCTGCCGTCAAATTGGTTTTCAAAAAGTCGAGGAGTATGCAGGGTTGGGTTAAAGAGTGGAAATGCCGACGCAAGTGAGCGCAGTGGAGGGGACCACTCTGTAGAAGTATACAGAAGAAAAGAGCGGTGAATATAGCTCTGACGACGTGGTGGATGGGCAAGGAGGATAAGTGAATAGATGAAGCGGATAAGGATAAGCAGGAAGACAGGCGAAGGGCACTCATCATTCGTCTCATCCCATGCAAGTTGACCAATCCCATGGGTTCAGTGAGCCTGTGCGAATATCGTCGTTGAAAATATGTAGCGTGGTTGCCGAATGAATACGCAAGAAGAGACGGAGGACGGCCAGGATGAAACTGAGGCATCACTTCACAACGTCATTGAAATTATTACTTGGGTAGTAATTTGTGACCATCCGACGGATGCCGGAGTGGCAGTGTGTGCCGCTGACATAACATATTCGCACACTTTTGATGGAGGACCAAATGCCTATTCCAACTCCCAACATAACGATAAGATAACGGTTCCTATTATTACATAGCCGACTACACACCTTTGATAGAAAATTTCCAAGCACGCTGTGGTGCCCATGACAATTTATAAGAAAGCTGTCCCAATTCGCTGGAAACGAGCGGGTATTTTGAATAGGTATATGGTTCCATCATATCTGGAACTGGTTTTAAAGCTACATCTTACAGGTGACCGTGCTACCAACACACCTAATAGAATGATAAAGCATACTCAAGTAGAATTCATAACGAACACCATGCAACACATAATCTGGAACGTGGGTAGCCGTCGATTGAATCATGCAATTTTCTCAATGTCCGTGTCAGGACCGTCAACCTCTATATATGTGCGGTATCCAGCGTACGCCGCCTCTGCATCCCA
>ML213657.1:0-136021 GCA_004379715.1 Crucibulum laeve
GGATTCGAATGGGAAAGTGACTGGATTAGGTTTGCCGGCCAACATAGAAATCATGCCTGGCTCCAGTTCAACAGAGAACAGATCCCAAACTAGATGGAGGTGATCAAGGTGAATTGTAGTTTCGGACATATAACGTATTAGTTGGCTCACTAGGAGAAGGCACCCGTTGTTTGGATGATTCTGAAAGGAGCCTCTGATAGTATTCGGAGGGGAGGAACTTCGATGCTACCACAGAAGTAGCCTTCTCGTTCGCCTGTGTAGTTCCATTGGTAGCAATCATTGAGCTTCCGTGATCTTGAGGGTAAGATGGAGAAACACCCGGCGGATTCATGACCCATTATATACAGTCCTCGCGTAGCTGGCCCTCAGATACTGCGGAAGACATTGTGCGAAGAGCCAATCATTGTAATAGATTAGGAGGTCGAGTCAGAACAGATTTCCGAGCCCTGCATGATGTCAACACAAATCAATCTTTGAGCTTACAGACTACAGTCATCTGATATTAACACCGTCATAGAACCACATGATTTAGGGGGATCCTTTAATAAAGAAGGATAATTCCAGCTGGCAGCGCCAATTCGCAATGAACGACGCCCCATCGTTGTAAACACCTAGGCAGAGACTGTTATTAGTGGTTGTGATCGTGGCTGAGCCTCAGCAGTTTCATTGATGGAGGTTGTATTACCTGTTGAAGTAGTACTTGTGAAAGATAGTGAGGATTGAGACATTCGTGCTTGTTTTGCTCGGTTCTAAGGTAGTGAAGGGTAGCGGTATGTTGAGTTTTGGGAGCTATTTATAGCGTCTGTCAATTGAAAGCGCAATAAGGAATCAAATGACTACTAACCGAAAGCCACTCGGCCGACAAAATTGTATGATTATCGATGATCTCGTGCACTTCTTTCCGTCGCCGTCGCCTCAGAATACACATGAGCCGCGTTCTGGTGAACCATACGGTGACTTCTATATTGCACCATACTGTATGGTGCCTGTTGGCTTCCGGGGTTGGGGTGCATATTAGTCAAATACCCCGAGGCACGAATGCCACGAAAGTGGAAGTAGTTTCTGACTGCTTCCTTACAGAGACCAGCTTTACAGTCCTATATATAGGTAGCAACCGCAGCTTGCTAAAGAATTTTTATTGCTAAGCGTGGAATGAATTCACACTGAAGTGAGTTGCGGCTGTGGTGGAGTACGAGCTTGGAAACGATACAAAATATAGTAGTAGCGATGTTTGTCATGAGCTGGTTCCTCTTCCGATTGAAGGCGTCTTTTTGGGGAACTCGCGACCACTTGCTGTGATCAGATGCGCATGCATAACTCGTTTGCATAAGAATAGCCCTCATTATACGAACACGATATCAAGATGCTGAATCAATCTGAAGTGTTAGACAGTAAGGATATGTATTAACCAGGTCTTTGGCAATTGATATGGGTATGAGAGAGGAATAGTTACTGTTACTAACACCATGTTATAATGTCCTCAAGTTAGCAAGACTACTGAAACTCACTCAAAGTCTTGTGCTTTCGACGAGATCCTATAGCCCCTCCGAATAAGCTTCAGCCTAAACGGTTTCGCCCTGAATGCCATCCCATCTAACCCCGCATTCCCTGTCACCTTATCCTCATATACATGCCCTCCCTCCCCGTCACGAAGCACGATATCCACTTTCCAATCACGTAAGAAAAGCGCAAAAAACAATACGGCCTCTGTTTGAATAAATTTGCGTCCAGCTCCAAACATGGTAATTTTATGGTCTGGGACGTCGAGTCAATCTCGAAGGACGAAATTGGCTAGGCTCGGGACATGTGTTTAGGTTGTGATCTTCGCAGGAGATAAGCAGAGAATAGCTTGCAGAAAGATAATCAAGCATGCTAACTGTTCATGAATATTTGGCTGCCTTTCTTGAACGTTATGATTCTCTTGACGGAGTGCTTGAGAGTAACAGTCACCTCCTTAGGCAACTCTCGCAGAAATATAAAGCCTGCAGCTAAAAGACGCAGTAATAGGGTTAGATATTAGTCTTTTGTCAACGCAGGTATATGCACTTACGATAGATTCTTATTGCTTCATGGGAATATGCAGGAGTATCACAATTTCAGTTTTGAGAGATCTTCAAGAACCTGTACAGAGTTATAAGTAACTTCGAATTGATACGCAAGTGATAACCTACCGGAGTATGCCTTCGAGAACTATGCCTATAATCTCCCTGCCAACCTTCTCTTGTTCATCTTGATGAATGGCCAAATATCCGAGCGTACCACCGCTGAAAACAGCACTTGTAGTTTCTGGACTAAATATCTAGATCATACGGTATAGTTATAGGATCCAACTGGGAATAGCGAACCGTGACCTGCAAAAATGAGTGCAAAGTATGTAATGGCGTGGTTTGCGATTCCAACATTGGTTGACCATGGCTTGTATCTGTTAGCATGGGAGGCTGTTACCGTCAAGACTCCACGAGTTCTGGCGCTCGTTCCAAACAGCCGCGCCTAACAAATTTGTGGATTTGAAGTTTGAACCGTTTATGGCTCCATGTTCAAGCCACGAATGATCCCGAATCGCGAGCTATAGCATATTCTATTTCCCTCACGTATCTTACAGATTAGGTAAGGTGTGTTCGTGGTATATTAAAAGAGGAATTAACCTCATTCATGATGCTCCATAACAAGACATTTTCTGCTATTTTTTACACAGCTTTACTACAATGACGGAGGCGCATCTACATTCATAAAGTACGGTCAAACTTGGCTTGCGTTGTTTATAGTATGAATGAACATGCGATCCGCGTCTCATATACTATAAATGGCGATCTTCTGGGAGAATGGACCGTGACAAGCGCGGCAGTAGGATCTCCAAATACCCTGTTTGTGTTGCTGGCCTTCGCGCTACGGGCCCGAGTATCTGTTCAAGGCACTGTCGGGCATCCATTCTGTGTTGTTCCGGACAATTACAAGAGTCTTTTTCTACTATCCGTCGGCGCTTACGTGTCTCCCATAATAGATCACCGTGGTGCCACTTCAGGCCCCTATAGCTATAATCCCTCAACACACTGCGCGTGTATTGTGAAACGTCGGTTTTGCGCAATTTTTGCTATTCAAAGATAACGGTATATCATGGAATGATTCTCCTGGACATTGACAGTGGAAGAGACAGCACAGGCCTGTCAAAATCTGATATTGTTCTATATAACCCTGGCACCCTGGCACCCTCTGATATTCGTTGTACTTGTCTTTAGGCTACAATGTCTTCACCAGCTGCTCTTGAGCATGGTCTTAATACCAAACGCTCTGCCGTAAAAGTTGGTGGTTGGGCGTTGGCTGCTCTCAGCTTCCAGACGTTGGGTAGATCTCCCCCTTGATATCATGAATATCACTAATCCCATTACATAGGTATCATCTATTCTGACATTGGTACTTCTCCATTGTATGTCTTGAACGGCATATGGCCAGGAAGTGGCCCGGTTCCCTCGAACGAGGACGTCATTGGAGGTATCAGCGCCATCATCTGGTCATTGACGCTGTTACCGTTGTTGAAATACGTATGATTTTTATACACTCCGTCCATTCACGCACAATAATGAGTGCATGTACTGCTAGATCTGTATCTCCCTGTTCTTCGGTACTCAAGAAGGTATGTTATTTTTGTTAGGAAATTACTATTGCATTCTTAAGTGCAAGCTACTCTAGGTGAAGGTGGATCGTTCGCCCTGTACATGGGTCTATATCCGGCCAAAGACAAGGATTTTGATGCCGATAGAACCCTCACTGGAGAGAGTTACCACGGCAAAGAGTTCAAGGAGACACTCCCATTCTCCATGCGACTCAAGAACAAAGCACGATGGCCGCTTTTACTCTGGGTGAGTGTTCTTCTAGGAAATTATTCGTACTGCCTTCCTTATCCGTCTTCCACTTAGTGTCTATTTGGAACTTCATTGACTATGGCTGATGGAATATTCACGCCGGCAGTGTCTGTGACGAGTGCAGTTGCTGGCATAGCAGTTGCTAAGCCGTCCGTTACCGCAGACATCATCCCAATCTCGGTAGTAAGTGACGTTGCTTGAAAGTGATTTCATCTCCTGATAATGAACTCTATTTCAGGTGTTCCTTCTTGTCCTATTCGCTGTACAACAATTCGGAACTGCACGCCTGGCTTTCACTTTTGCCCCTAGTATGTCATCTTTCTTGTATTCAATATCTATGATCTCACATATGATTCAGTATCGTTCATATGGTTCCTTCTCTTGATTGGTACAGGCATCTACAACATTACACTGTATCCTGGAATCTTCCGTGCTTTTGATCCTTCGAGAGCCGTCCTGTGTAAGCTTCTACCGCTTCTATCAGATTGCATATTCTGATAAAGCCTGCAGTATTCGTGCGGACAAAGAATTACGACTTGCTAGCAGGTGTCCTCCTGGCTGTGACAGGATGTGAAGCTATGTTTGCCAAGTGCATATATTTCCCTATTTATCTTTCGGTAACTAATATTCTGTTGCCCCATTAGTCTTGGACAATTTAATGCAGCATCTATCCGGGTGAGCACAACCACTATTCCCTGTATAATAGCCTTGCTGAAGTACTCGATTGCAGCTTTCCTTCATGATATTCGTCTATCCTGCTCTAGTCCTTGCCTATCTCGGCCAAGGTGCTCGTCTGATCGTCGATGGTGAAGCTGTCCTTGCCAATTTGTTCTATAACACCATCCCAGGAGCACACAATGGTCCCTTGTTCTGGTACGTACAACGCCATCTCCTCGATATTCGCTGCTGATTTAAATAATTCCAGGATAATGTTCATTTTCGCTATCCTTGCCACAGTTAGTTGGTTTCTTCGTTTTTATGATCCTACAAGCTTACCTCTTTTTATAGCTTATCGCCTCGCAAGCCATGATCACAGCAACCTTCAGCTTAATTCAACAAGTCATCAACATGAAAGGATTCCCGCCCATCCGTATGATCTATACTTCAGAAACGATCCAAGGCCAGGTCTACATCCCCGCTATCAACTGGGCATTAATGATCGCCACCATCGTTGTGGTGGCAGTATTCTCTAACCTTGCTAATCTCACCAACGCATATGGATTTGCTGTGGCTACCGTGATGTTGTCTACGAGTGTACTGCTCGCCGTTCAGATGTTTTATGTGAAGCACTTACCCCTCACATTGGCAATTGCCTATTTCATTTCCTTTGGTTTCTTCGACGGTATGTCCCTTTTAACTCTTTGCTTTATACCGCTGACTTTCAATCTTAGGTCTTTTCTGGGGAGCAGCTCTTAAGAAGGTTCCACACGGTGCTTGGGTACCTCTCCTTATCGGAGTTGTCCTGTGAGCTGTTCGTCTATGCTGACTTTTTGCATGGGCCTGAATATTTCTGTAGCATGCTCATCATGTTCCTATGGACTTGGGCCAAGAGGCTCGAGGACTCATTCGACGGCGCTAACAGGAAGAACCTCCGTCACTTCATTCAACAAAACGAGAAGTCTAATAATATCCACTTCGACTTTGATGATGATGCCGACCATGCTATCACTATTGATGGTGAAGACGACCATGCCGCCACATTACCCACCTACTATTATATGTCGACACAGAGCCCCACTACAAGCAGTGTTGGTAACGACAAAATCGCAGAGGTCCGGAAGGATTTGCAACGTATCCCAACCTGTGCTGTATTCCACAAGATCGCTGAGGGCAAAGGTGTTCCTCATACCTTCGTTGGTAAGAGATTTGCATGCATTCTCAAATTTAGTGTTTTGAGCATTGATTACAGGATTCGTCCGTCAATGGCCTGCTCTGCCTCGTGTTGTTGTACGTTTAAATGTCGTCTGTATACTTGCGTTACTGGTGCTGATGCACTCGATAGATCTTTCTTTCAGTCTGTGTAGTGCCTATCCCACGAGTTCCTATCGAGGAACGGTACGTGGTGAACAAAGTTAGGACAATCGAAGGTGGGCAGCTATTTCAACTGTTCTCATCTGAGCTGTTAAGTTAACATTTTTATGAAGGCTTCTACGGTGTTACATACTATATCGGTTTCAGAGATGATTTCGACGTTCAGGTTTGTCACCCCTCTCATCTTGAAGCCCACATCGATACTGATCATAACTTAGGTTGGCGAGTTGATTGAACGGATATGTAGCGTTGAAAGACAGATGAACCCTAAAGCTAACGCCATCATTGAAGAGATCAGAGCCGTCGCTCAAACCGCAACTCATATGTGCGTATTTCATCTTCGTTAAATCGTATCCTGTCTCATGAGTTCCCAGTGCGCCTCATTACCACGTTGTGAGCAAGAAGGTTGACGTTGGAGTCATCTCCCCTATCGTGAATTATCTCAGAAAATACTTGATTGAGGATATCTACCGTCGATTGGGTGAATATCTTCTTTGAAACGTTTTCCTTGAATACTTGCTGAATCGCTTCCAATAGCCACGATGTTCCCGGAGACCGCCAACTGGTTAACTTCTGCCGACGAGTGAGTAAGGTTCTCGTTATTTCAATAACTATGCTAAAAATTTACTCTTTCAGAATTATTCATGTCGGTATCAATGCAGAAATATAGTGTCGTTGAATTGGGTTCCCAGAGTTTTCCTTAAATTTCAGTTCACAGGATACAGTAAATGACCAACTATTAGTGACGTGACAATGCTATGCACGGGCATATGTATAGTCCATAAATTACGAATCTCATTCGAGCTATTACTTATCATTCGATGAGCTCCGGATCGTCATTTCTTTCTCTTCTTGGAATAGTTTGATTCCGTTTTCGAAATGCGGTACCCAGAGTTAGCGTTTTCACGGTTCAGCTTGGCAAATTCTGACCCTCCATTCATGGAGCTCCACCAGACGAAACGCGAAATATACAGACTGAGCAAATTTCAAAAAGTAAGTGGGGTGCTTACATGCTCATGGCTCCTGCAGAGCTAGCTAGTAGCAATTTCTTCTTTGCAACGGCTCAAGAAAACGCCAGTCCCTATGAACTAATAACATTTCACGAGAAATATATGCAAAAGATGTCTCTTCTCTCAAAAGCCGAGCCATGTCGAAAATGGCCCCAGCCGTGTGATCACGTGAGCCTAGCCAATGCCCATTGCCGTAAGCTGCAAGCCGAGTCCCGACCACCTGGAGCACGTGGGCCGGGAATCCGAGATCGCCTTCGGCAAGATTAATGATCGAGTCAAGATTATAGCAAGCTTTTCAACCTTCCTTGCTTTCATCTATAAGCTGTTCCTTTCAACTATGTCTTCGTCAAAATCTACACCCACAAACCTCACTTTGCATGGAAAAGGACTCAAGCTCGATACACGAGCCGACATTGAACCATATCTCAAAGATGTCGACCCCGCAGCTATCGAGGAAATCCACCTCGGAGGCAACACCCTCGGTGTAGACGCGTCCCAAGCACTTGCAGAATTCCTCGCAAAGACCCAGGTGCTGAAAGTGAGCATAAACGTGCTACTCACTTCGAATTATTGACTGATCTTTCGTGCAGGTTGCAGATTTCGCTGACATCTTTACTGGTCGATTGATCTCTGAAATCCCACTTGCTCTCACCGCGATCTGCGACGCGCTGAAAGACAAGACTTCACTAGTAGAGATCAACCTCAGTGATAATGCGTTTGGCGGACGGTCTGTCGAGCCTATGGTCCCCTTCCTTACGCACAACAGGAGCTTCCGGATCCTGAAGCTTAACAACAATGGGCTGGGTCCCGCAGGTGGTGAGGTCATTGCCAATGCTTTGGCCGAATCAGCGAGGCTCAGCAAGGCGGAGGGCAAGAAGTCGAATCTTAAGACTGTCATCTGTGGTCGTAATCGTCTCGAAAACGGATCGGCCCCTGCGTGGGCTGAGGCCTTTGCTCTCCACGAGACGCTGGAGGAAGTACGCATGCCGCAGAACGGTATTCGCATGGAGGGTATCACTGCGCTCGCGCACGGTCTGAAGAAGTGCCCTGAGCTTGCGCACATTGATCTCCAGGATAACACATTCACTACCGACGGCGAAGTCACTGGCGTTGGGGCATGGACAGAAGCACTCCCTTCATGGCCGCACCTTCATACTCTTAACCTCTCGGACTGCGTTCTCTCCTCAGAAGGCGAAGTCCCCCTACTCATCTCCGCCTTGTCTACCGGCTCGAACCCCAAACTGCACACTCTACAACTACAGAATAACAATCTCGAGGAACAAACGTTCTCCCTACTCGCGAAGGAGATCTCTGCTGGTTTGCAGAGCGTGATGCATTTGGAGCTCCAGTGGAACGAGCAGGAAGAAGATGATGAACATCTGGAGACGATCGCGCTTAGCTTGAAGCAGCGTGGTGGGAAGCTGTTTGCTACCGATGATGACGAGGACGAGGAAGAGGAGGAGGCCGAGGAGGAAGCTAAGGAAGAAGAGGAGGAGGCAAGAGAGGCTGCTGAGAAAGGCGAGGAAAAGAAGCCAAAGGTTGAGGACAAGGCTGCTGACGATCTTGCTGATCTCCTCAGCAAGGTCGGAATCAGTTCTTAGATTGCATAATCAGGTTGAGGTATACCAACCTCTTTTAATTTTTCTCTTGGATTCTTGGCTGCGACCTTTCATTACTCATACACTCATATACAAATATACCAACCCATCATCTGTCATAACTGGAATAAATGTAGAAGTTAAACTGCTATGTAGAATCACATCTGATTCGGGGATTTGTTGATTTGCTTTGGTGTTGGGAAAGTACTATCGGACTTGCAGGCTACCCCAGTGTAAGTACGAGTGAAATGAGTGGAGATATAACTGTTCAGTGGTTGTAGTTTCTCTACATTTATTCAGACACAGAATTACATTAATGTACAAAACTACGCAAGTCGTCAGAATATAATTTGAAATAAAAGTGCGAATGTCAGTGTCGCAAAGAACAGAAATGCTAGATCTGTATCATAAAGAAGAGGAAAGCTTTGCGCTAGTCGGTATTGTAAAAGAGAAGCACGTCACGCTTATCGTTCGACGTCTCCCATATATATAGGAACGACAGTGACTGATTCCATCTTCGATTTGAGCTTGTCCCATACTTGAGGAGCATGCTGCTCCAGGTAGGAGCGTAAGTGCACTTTCGTCAACCAGCCTGCGTTGGTGGTATGGTCTAAAGGTGATAGATGCAAGGCGTTCTCCATGAGGAAAGAGATGAGTTCTTGATAGTCAAGTGGAACAGCGTCGATGAAAGCTTCAATATTGAGCTTCGGGGTTAAAGAACACGTCATCGACTAGAAGCAGCCAAATGATATGATGTATGCATTTAACTGCATCTCAAAGCGAAATGGGATATTTTCGTTTCTTCGAGGCTCTGCTATCTGGGATTGGTAGGGAAGGGGCTGAGTTACTGGCTCAAGGCTATCTTAAGTAGTGACTCTCGAAAACATGGTTATCGGGCTTTGCAAACTATCCATCGATCCTCGAAGCCTTCTTTTCTTCGAACATGGCCTAACAGAAGCTGCGTTTCCAGCCATTCCTGAGCGTTGATATCCAGGTCATCAGTGACGAGTGACTGTAAGTAAAGCGAGCGGCACATCCAATCCTTCGTATCCTGAGAGCCCGCACCGCAAGATAACTCTCTATACGCTGCCCGCATTATGCTCCATGATGTGTCGCGTGCTTTCGTCCGAAGTGAGTCTACAAGGATCAGGAGTGCCCTATGAGCCAGGTTGCTGCTGGCCTGCTGTGAAACCGGGAATGTTTGTAGCTCTGCAAACATATCACTGTTGTTGTCCTCGAAGAATCGAGCGACCATTGATCTTCGCGACAGTCGTTCGAACTTAGCGTAGTTTTTGGCTCGTAGGCTCGTGGCCAAATCTTTGATCCATACGCCGGCTTCACTGCCTTTTAGGAAGAGGTGTTTTGGGATAGAGTTAAGGTGCTGGTGGTATGTGCCTTGGGAGGGATATGCGGTGACGAGATGGTGCAGCAGGGAGATCAGCACCGTTATAATGACGAGAGACGCTGGTTCAGAAGATTCGATGAACATTGTGGGAACGAGGTGGGGGATTATAGAAGTGGTCTGCTTGGGAGATGCGAAGATTACTGCGAGGAAGAGAGAGGTTTGATATACTGTAGCAAGAAACTGCATCAGCAGGAGAAATTATCACACGTGGAGAAGGACCATAACCTTCCAACGCGAATACGTCTTTTCGTCTAGAGGCAGATACGCCTTCTCTGAGTTTCCCTATAACAAATTGGTAAGTTAACTAATGGTAGACCGGTATGTGATCACGCACTGAATAATATCAGAACATTCTCTTGTACTTCAATTCGCTGTTTTCGCGCATCTTCCGTTTCTGTTACGCGCCATGGATGTCGAGTGAAGACATTATTGAGCTGAAATAACAAATATAAGCCTCGAAAAACGAAAACTATCTAAAAAAACACACTTTCTCCTGGATGAACTGCCTATATTCCTGCTGCGTGCGGAAGTCTTTCAATCTAGAACACACTAAGCTTTATCACAACTAGGAATCCATCGAACAGAATGCCTGCACTCACGAGTCTCCATCCTTCTCTAATCCACTACTTCGAGATACAGAAGCCATGTACTCCATCTTTCTTCTTGCATCGTTAATATGGGCTTGTGGTGCAGGACGTTCGACTGCTGGTTGAGGCGTTCGTGGGACTCCTCTACCCGCATTTCCTGCCCCTCCTCTGGCACGCCATCCTCCTCGACCGCGTCCAGGATTTTGCTGCTTGCTTCGCCAGTTGTCTGCCATCGCGGTGGTGGTGGAGATGAGAGGACAGTCGTCGATGTTGTGATCAGGGTCCGTTTGGTACGGCAAAACCACGGCCCGCGTTCTTTCCTTCATACCACTTCGATCGATTTCATTGCTAGCTAGCAGCTGAAACTTACAGGACCCTTGAAGAGGTTATCCGAGGAACTCAGACCCTTGAGCCCATACTTAAGCTGATGTCGTTGTAGATCTTGAATCCTTAACGCAGCCTCCTTTATTTGTAACTTGGGAATTGTTAACTGCTAGCCGCCATGGGGGAATATAACGAGTTGAATGCTGTACAACAACCTCTTACGCCAGACACCGTGCATATCAGATCTGGTCCACCTACGCGCGAGGAATTGCTTGTATACTATCCAGCAAAGTTCACCTGGGAACAGTTGAAGACATTCGTTAATTCGGGGTGTGTTCCTTTCACGGGTATGCCTGTTTTCTCGAGGTTAATTGGCCAGAATAACAGAGATTTGGGTCTTCTCAAACGTGATAGATCACTTCAAAAGCGCTATAATCAATGGGCAGTAGGGGTCAAGGAGAAGTATGGTTCACTCGGTATGTGACCCAAGTCAACCTGTATGAAGAGAGAATATCGAAAATTCTATATTCGCAGTCAACTACCTCCTCAATCATCGCCTCCAATGGGGCCAACCGGATACCCTATCAGCTCTAAAATCAGCTCTAGACGATCCTCTCGAGATCGACACTGGACGAGCTCCTCCAGTCGTTGACCCTTCAATCCCGAAACAACTACCACCACTACCTGAAGATGCACCGAAGTACTTCACTTTCGAAACACCTCGGGAGTATCTCAGCATCATCCAAAACGACTGGCCCTATTCAGGTAAGTTACAACGCTAACTATACCTGAACAACGTCAGCTTGCTGACCTGAATCCGCCGCTTCGCAGTTCCCCCGGAAGTCGAGCATACATTGATTTGGACCCGGGTGCCGATATTCCATTCTGAGCTGGTGCATGAATCTGTGAAGGATAGGATTAACCAGGATGGATTGTGGGGATTTACAGGCAATGTGAGCCCACCGCCGTCTCCGTCACATTTGCCGGAATGCCTCCCTGCGTTGTCGGACTGGGGTATTACCATCGACAAGTTAATCAGGTCTGAGAAAGGTACGAATGAAGAGGAAGAACTAGTGCGTCGAGCTGGAGAAGAAGTTCATAGGTTTGTCCAGTCGCGTTGGGCTGAAAGTGAATGGGAGACAGCTTGGTTCGTTAACCCGCCTGTAGGTGCTCTTTTCCGATCTCCATCAATACATATCTGACATATCTTACCCTTTTCAGAGACTTCAGAGTGTCCCAGGACTTGCCCATATTCATGTTTTTGCTAGACAGAAGACTATTCGTGTCTAAACCGTTTCTCGCAAACACAAGACTTCCCTTTATTACTTATAGTCTTTACACCACGGATAATAGAAGTTACTAGAAGCTGGATAGACGATGTTCTCCTTATCTTAGATATACCACAGAGAGCTACAAAGAAATTAATCCTTTTTTTTGACTTGTGTTTTGAGCCCATCGTAAGATGGGCGTATCCATATCTGTCGTGTTAAACGCAACTGAACAATCTTCGGGATGTCATTCGCGCCACTACATGATTACGACCCTTTTCAGAACTCTTCTCCTAGGGGTCTTTCCTTTCATGAATAGTAATGCGACTTGGAAAGCCATTGTACCTGGTTCAACGACAATTTGCCGAGGTCAATTATCTAGTTCGCGCCTCGTACTAACTAGCGCAAACAATTTATAACTCAAAATCTCCAGAATTGAACCATGTCGTCCGAAAGCTCAAGTTCCCGGCAACCTCCTGCTTCGTCCACTCCTTCATCTATCCCATCGCTACCGACGCGGGGTCCACAGCCCACGGGGCATATCCTACATGACTCTCTAGAGGTGCGGGAACAATCTACGTAGCTCTCGGCGGAATTCACTTATCAACTGGTGTCTGCTCAGAGCGCCAAACATATCACGGAGGTGCCATGTGCACGGAATAGTTTACTTGCTGGTATTGCGAGCGGGCTGGGGATAGGCGTTATTCGAGGGCTTTCTGCCGGTGAGTGTACTGTGCTCAACGCACTACTTGTGCCTAACCAACCTAATCAACTTCACAGGTCCTCTAATGGCGGGCAATTGGGCCGTAGCGACATTCACGGTTATATCAATAGGATCATGGTGTGTAGCCTTTCTACGTGCTCTAAACTTGTATTTACGCGTGCGCGAAGGCATATCTGTCAAAACCAATTCGCAAACGAGCGGAAGAAAGTTGCAACCGTCATTGAGGCCATGCCACGGCGGACGGCGAAGCAAGCAGAGGAGAAACCCTCCGCCGAGTCAAGTCTAGCCTCATGATGTATGATATATCGTACATTGTACGTTCTAATGTATATCCCATAATCCGAAACCCATATAACACCCAATACTGGTGAACTTGCCTAACTCCAATCGGAGGCCCACACATCCTTGTCCCAGTTCTCGACTAAAGCAGGGTCATCCTGTTCCATCTACCTGTCAGAGTCTGTAATTCGGACGTGAAGGCTGCATTCACCTTATATTTCGTCTGGAATTGCGTGAATCCGTCTCTGAGAACGACCACTTCGTGATGGATATCCTTGTCCTCAAGCATGGTCCTGCGGGTCTCTTCATATATCTGAATCATGCATACTAAGGAAGTTTTCCACTTAGTCTCCAAAATGAACACACCCGAGCAGCTTTAGGACCACTGCTCTCTTACATGTAAGCATTGTCATTCAGGTGTTTCTAATCGACTTACCGAACTTGCGATAATGCACAGTGGAATATAACGAGAGGGACGTCCTTCGTGTCTTTCACCAGTGCGTCCACGTTGGTCAAGAATTCACTCGAAGGCTTGTTAACAGCGCCTTTGATGTTTCCACCAAAATAATCGTCATCCCGAACATCGATAATCACGAAATCCTTCTTTGCAGCTTTATCTTCGCTCTTCATGAGTTGTGCAAGTTCCTTCAACCAGACAGATCCAGAGTGAGATTATCAGCCTCGAAAAGCATAGTGAGGTACTATACATCGCCTGAGATGTATCTCATTGTTCTTCTTGATAACACGGCGGAACCGGTTAACGATCTGGTTGAAGAGAAAAGAGAGAGCGCTCCAAGTCCCAGTCGCCTGATGTGAGGAGGTGGTGACATAAATGAGCACGAGTGTTGTCATCATGCCAAAGTGGTTAGACGGCCCGCTCAGCCATAACTAAGCGTCCTTCTATCCACTCCCCATTATTCTGAATCTTCAGTTTTTACCCCTTGCTTGCGAATACAGTGACCCTCGTAAACTATCCCGACTGTCCGATTGTGCTTAGACTCTGGTTGTTTAGTACTTTGTGCTCGATTTGTGCTACGGTCAACTTGCTCATAACTCATAAATATAGTGGTTACATCACTAACGCCGACTCACTGACCCGACATAGGAAGACTCAATTCACCACTTCTTCACGTCAACCACTACCTGCGGCCCTTATCAGGTTTGCAAAAGTACTTTCTTTCTCTCCCTCCCGCTTCTCTCTTCATATCTTGACTGTATTGCTATATAAACCTCTGTCTATTCTGCTGCATCTGTGAAGTGTTCAAATGGGAACCTCAGCCATCTTACCAGAAACGTCCATCGTCAGGAAGATCGCATCTGCTCAAGCCGACGCATTCGCCTTCAGCATACGGATAAATCAAGTGTCTCATGACCGGCCGGAAGTCCCTATCCGCTTCATGATTATCTTGCGAGACCTCGAGAACGACAGGTAAGTCTAAGTGTCGGTCAGCCACCTCTCATTCCCCTACGCCCCCTCCAGAATCGACACTTCTGGTGCAGTTTACCGGGTTGTGCGTCTTTTTTACGGACATCCAGACTTCACTGCGGGATACGAGTTGTTTCTCTCTCCAGTATATCACCACTTGTCCGGCTAGTCAGGCAGCCGTTATGCTATCTACGCTCATCGGTTGAAATTTTATTGACGTTGTTCCTTCTACCCCAAGCGAGCGGCAGCTTCAATAGTTCAAGACTCACCTAAGGAGAAACTAGGATATCAGCAAGTCTCGCACTCGTAGACCGTCTATATGTGGCGTCGGCTCCAGCCCAGCTGCCGCGTCCGCCGCAAATTGGGAAGCGACGACTGCCTCGAACCACAGACCGGCTTTGAAGCGATCAGTATCTTCCTTGGTCCTGGAGAAGAATGCCTAACTGTTCGCTGCAAGAGTTAGGCTAACGCGCAGAGTCCCTATCGATGTTGCCCTGACTCCCAAATCATCCACTTCGAATTCTAAGATTACTTACAGAACGTTTTTTAGCGGAACTTCTCCTGCTCCGTTCCCGTTTACATAAGAGATCTCGTCAGAACCTTCCCTCCAGATGACTAGATCGAAAGCCAACTACCCTAAGCAACGATCCGCCCCTCACTCTAATACACACTCTCAGTCGGTCAACGGTAACTCTTCACCGGCACCCTACTACAACATGATTTTGCAAAATCTGACCCCTCAGAATTCGCTGCTCTTCATGATACCCCTGCGACCATCCATCCCGGAGGACCATTCTCCCGAATTCTCATCGTGCCAAGGCGTCTTACAAATCCCGACCGCTACGACAAAGGCGAACCTAAGGCCCTATGCTCGTCAAACCGTCAGCTCAGTTGTTCCATTTAGTATATTGAGTGGCGTTGCTGTCGAGCCTGCTCAGCGAGAATATGAACTTGTCTTTTCGCCTATGATCGTGGGACCCCATGATAGGGTCTCGGGCGGGGAGATGGAGGAAGATGAGGTGGGTGTCTACTCGGACTACTGCTACCACTATTATTGGAAACGAGGCAGAGATCGCTGAAGAATAAGTTCAGGCCAGTGACCAGTCGCAGGAAAAGTGCATCGCGTATTTGGTGGTCCCGTTGATCTCTTCATCTTTGATGCTATATTGGCGGCAGAGTATTACATAACGGACGTTGCATATGCTTCCTTCATATCTTTGTCGTATTTGGATCTTCGCAAAGAACTCAGTTCCTAACCGGTACCCCTACCAAAGAGTCCGCACGGGCTGGTTTCTTGCTGGACTGCTGCATATGTTTTACTATCCTAGCTATGTTCGGACGACAGAAGGAGCATATCACCTACCAGTGTAGTATATCTATCATTCACGCTTTGTATCTATTCTTTGATTTTTTATTTGTGATCTTGAATATTGGTTCCCACACTGGACGGTTTTTCTCTATAACAAAATTTATATCAGCATTGCAACAGTATAGATCACGAATGAGTTGTGTACAGTTCTACTCAGTCTAGAGGCAGACGAAAGTAAGAACTTAACGTATGATAAGGTCCTTCTATCTTTGCTTTCATTTCACAATAGGCTATATGTTTGAATATAAATTGTGTTTGTGTATTTTTAACTACTACATTTCTATCGAGATTTAAAAGGAGAGTGAGTTAATCTTGTCTAAACAAATCCAAGAAGGTATTACCAAGAAAAAGACAGAATAGCGTACGTATACGTCGTGTTGACAAGAAACGAGGATGTGTCAACATAAGGAAGAGATCCTGGGGAAATATAGATACAAACGGTATCAAAAGGTATAATACCAGTCTACAACACTGCAGTTTAGGAGGATACATCGAAAGGATCGTGATCATGATGTCATGGAACAGTGGTCGTGGACGAGTGAGGGCGAGAAGGCGAATTTTACGGCTGCTTGGATAGCAGAGAGCCAGGTTCGAAGACGTCGTGGGAATGTACGATGTTGGTGGTATATGGAGGAGGGACAGCGACGAGAGGTTGGATTGTACGAGGTGCTGTGGTCTTTCTGGTTCCTGATCGAGAAAGAGATCCAGCTGCAGCGTTGCCACCCGCAACTCGTGGGTTGAAGAGGACGTTGCGCTCTTGATACAAGACATATGACTGCAATGCTATCAGCAACCTGGCGCAGACATTGAAATCGAAGTACCACTCACGCGAGCGACGAGGATCTTCTCCATCCAGTTTTTACCCTCTTCCTCCTTGCAGGAGAAAACGTGGACATAGTCTGCCGCATTTTCAAAGAACGAAAGGTTATCGGTGGATTTGACAGCGAAAGTGAATGGCTTGGGAGACTTATGGAGGCGTGTCATATGGTATGCGTCGAAGTTGGATAGAGAACATAGAAGGATTTCATCTCTTCCCTGTAAATGAATTGGATTAGCATCAAACAGTATAGAGGAAC
The DNA here is from genome assembly GCA_004379715.1 of Crucibulum laeve. Taxonomy (NCBI): domain Eukaryota; kingdom Fungi; phylum Basidiomycota; class Agaricomycetes; order Agaricales; family Nidulariaceae; genus Crucibulum; species Crucibulum laeve. The sequence continues at coordinate 16,958 of ML213657.1, forward strand.
GAAAAACTAACATTATCGCGTTTAGACAGCCACAAGCTGTGTTCACGCAGTTGCAACCAGCGTTTGCTCCATTTGCCACGTTTCACCTCCCATTCAACGTACCCAGCGTAAGTCGGGGAGCTGGCAGGAATGGCGGAGCGTCTCAAGGGAATAGCAAAGGGTGTCAACTTGATCACGAAGGTGTTCACCATCTTGTCCTTGTTCCAAGATGACTGTACATCCATCAACAGCTCAAAGTTTCGGATTGGGCGCTCTAAACACGTTGTCAGTTTCATGTTTCAAAGAATGAATAAAACTCCAATGTACCCATTCCGAAATCCTGAGCAACTTCCCATACCATCCAACCTCCATTGCCTGCCCAACCAGCGAGTGACCCTTGTGCTTCGACCATCTCGATGACATCGCCCGCGTTGGTAGTAGGGCCGATCTCAACCATGTTGAAGCGCTGCATATCTCCGATGAAGATGCGCTGCTGAATTAACTGTGATTTGTTGACCATGGACGAGTCCATCGCAGGCATGGCAGGTATGGGCGGGCGTTGCTGACTGCTACTTACCCGCGGTGGTCTTTCTTGGTCAACCGAAGTGCGAGTGGATCTAGCTTCAAGCCTGCGAGTGTGCTCTTCACTTCTCCTGGGCAACTTGGGTAAGGGAGGTTCCTCTGGCGGAGGTTGGGTAGGGAAAGAACGTGTGTGCCAGGTGCGTGCTTGAGCTTGGTGTTCTTCGTTGGTGCGGCTGCGAACTCTGGTAACACTGCGTCCGAGCTTCAATTCGGAATCAGCGGGCATCGGGACTCCACGTTGATCATCCGTGGGGCGTCGCTCTGAGCGATGGAAAGAGCGCATTGGACGGAGGGAACGGGCTGCAGGCTCTTGTTGAGCTGTCGGGCTCATGGGTGGAGACATCCGATGATTACCAAAGAAAGTATCCTTGTAAGTACGCGCACTGCGTGGAGGCTCAGGAATCTCCCTCGACTGCCGTTCATGATTGGAGGGGGAGCGACGATGACGAGAAGGTACATCTGCGACCTTGACATTCTGCAGTTTCTTGGTAAGGTCCTCAGGAGCGAAGGGCTGAGCATTGCCTGGTAGAGTCTGTGTCCGCTGGCGCTGGAGCGGCTGTGCGGCATGCAAAGCAGCCTCCTGCGAACTCGACATCAGAGCCTGCGTATTGGGTCCACCAGCACCTGCAGGACGTAAGGTAGTCTGTCTGCTTCGCGCTTCTGCCCGTGCTGCACGATCCTTCCGCCTCTGATCCCTCTCCTCGCGAACCTGTCGACGAATGGTCTTCTGCGCAGTCAAGGCGGTAGGGATGCGCTGAGCCAAAGGAACATCGTCGTCATCGGAACTGGCGTTTGTACTCGAGGCAGGGAAACGTGGCTGACTTCCAGATGGTTGGCCATAGTCATCCGCAGAGTCTTCATCCTCAGAGCTGGTGGGCTCAGAAGATGACGGCGTTGAGAATGATGATCGACCAGTGCCACGACGTCTGTCATCCCTCCTATCTTCATCGTCGTCACCTCTACCCCATCCGCTACTTGACGCTCCTCTGCCATTACTGCTTCGTCCATTACCCCTTCCAGATCCATTCCCCGCACCGAAACCATGATCCGTTAACCCATACCCCCGATGCGATCCGTCCTGTCCCTCACCCCATCCACTACCATCCACCGTCTCATTCCTATTTCTACTACCCGTAGATCTCACCGATGCGCGGATCGTCTCCGCAGACGTGCCCGGCTGGTATACCATCTCTGGTCTCTCCAATAACATACCATCTGAGATCATTGAATTATGCGGTGGTGGTGGCGCCATGTCAGGATCATACAAATCGTATCCAAACTTGTTCCTCCAATCTGTGACCGATGTCGAGTACTGCGAATATGATGGGAAGGCGAAATAGTCTGTGTTCGGAGGTGAATTTAATAAATCACTCTCACTCTCCGCAGACGGCAACTGCGGTATGTTCTCCGTAAAGAACGGTCCTTGATGAGAGTAGGTATTATGTTCGTGCTCGGCTGACCCTGATGATGACGAAGTTGATCGAGAGGCAGAGGAAAGTGACCGTGAGAGAGAAGACGAAGAAAGCTCCAACGAAGTTGATCGGGAGAGTGAAGGTAATGAAGGTGCGTATGAGGAATCGTCGATGTCGAGAGACGTGTCGTCCGTGTCGGTGGTGTATGGAAGCTCGGATTGACTGTCGTCAGCAAGATAGGAGTTATTGTCAGAGGACGACGATAACAACTGCGACTCTTCTGATGGATCAAAGTCGATGGAGAAATCAAAGAAATCTGCGTCAAGCTCGCCAAGACCGGGGGGCAGATGCGATGGAAGTAAAGATACTGAGTCTTGGGAGACAAGGGATGGAAGGGTGGATGACGAAAGCGAAGTGGCGGTGGGAGACGAAGGGGAGGGAAGAGTCTGTGAGCTTGATGCAGCGTTTAATGTAAATGAAGACGTGGTAGCTTCAGAGGCCGCTGTTAAACTTTGGGGTGGCATGGCTTGTGGCGTGTGTACGGCACTCGGGATGCGTTGTGTGCTGGAAGCCGTCGGAGGCGATATAGGAGAAAGAGGAAGCGGTATTTGGGAAGCTGCAGTCAATGGGTATTGTTGTTGAGATATAGGCGATGGCTCGCGTGGGCTCAATGAATCGCCGGACGAGCGATCGTTGTCGATGTTGTCCCAAGGCTCGAACGGTAGCCCAGCCCCGACGCGTCCCTTGCGCACCTAAAAGTGTAACCGGATGAGTAAATGGCAAGGGAAAGAGATGTAAGAAACGCGTCGAGGATTATAACGTACCTTCTTAGTCAGCACGACGTTCATTCGAGCGAGGGTATCGAGCGAAGGGAGAGAAGGACGTGGCTTAAATGCAGGCTTCTGGTGCGCGGCCCGCGGTTGAACCCGTCCAGAAGACATCGCACGTGGAAGGGGATCGCGCGGAAGAACGCCACTCGACCGCGGTGGCGACGCGACTTGAGCAAGCTTTGCGACTTCAGGAGAAGACGGAGTCAAAGGCGAGCGTGGTTTCGGAGGAAGCGAGGTGGGTTGGGCTATAGGCGCATCGACAATGGGTTTTGGAGGTGTGGGCGTCGCGCTTCGTGAGGAATCTATTGGGGCAGAAGTCAAGTCTGCAAATGGATCGTCGTCGAGGAGAAAATCTGGAGGCGGGGAGTCGCGTGGTGACGCGACTGAGGATGACGGCTGCGATCTGATTCGTAGGCTTCCTTCGTACGAGCTTGATGGTTCCGCCGAGGAGTACGAGCGCATCCTAGGAGCATATGGTATGCTGGGGCTCGTTGGGCTGACAGAGCCAAAAGATGGTGAGGTTGGAGAAGGGGGCGCTTGGAGGAACGCAGGCACGAATATAGACTGTAACGAGCGACGTTTTTTGGTCATCTTGGTCGACTTGGAGCGGGTGTGTTTGGAAGCTAGTTGGCTGATCTCCTGGTAAAAGGAAAGTTCGTCGAGAAACGGGTATACATCCGCAGTGCCCGGAAAACTTTGTTGAATATTCCCTGATTTCCCTGCACAACGTGTCTGTAAAGAGCTGTGTGAGTTTGACGCGTCCAACATTCAACGGTTTTACATCATGGGATACGCCACACGACCAGTCGTTGTCAGTAGGCATGACCGCGACTGCAACGAGGCATCCTCCCCCGACATCGCAATGAAACTAACGCTTACCAATAACAAGGGTATATCCTGGTTGTATAACTCGGCAGCTGGACCCGAGAGACGCTCCCGCGGTGGATCTCTAACCAATATAGCACCTGGATATGCGTTCAAAGGCTCGCCAACAGAGATTATCGACGGCGAAATGAAGGTGTTGGTGGTAGTGGCAGAAGAGGACGAGGGGGTGTCAAAACAGTCGAATTCTGGTCCATGAGCGGTAAAAGAAGGGCGAAGAGTTGCGGCCAACCAGGGCGGTTGGTTCGTCATGTTGCGCGTGGACGCAGTGTGAAAGTATGTCGGAGAAAAAATTTAAAGAGGGTCGCCGCCAATTGGCTGCCTGTTCGGGGTTATGATGCTGGAAACAGATGCCGGTGCTCAAACAGATTTGGAGGGTGTGCGTAATCGATGACGAGTGGCACGAGGAAATAACGCAAAACCAGCTGAAATACGATGGAATCTGCAGCAGGATACAGTACTAGACTTGTGTTTAGCAGTACTTGCACGTCGAGATGGGGAGCAAAGAGTGGTTGATTTATTCTGACAGTGAAGGGAGGTTAGGTATTTTAGGGAAGGTGCCCCTTGATTTTCCTTTTGTGGGTTGTAGGCTCCTGCTTGGCAACAGCTTCAACTTCGTTAGACGATCCTGCGACGATCAGTCGAACGGTCACCATCTCCAGCGTATCACCCAGTAATCCTTCTGCATCCACCGCGCACCGTCCATCGACGTCAATCCAACTGCCAGCAATAGCCATCTCTGCACTCCACCGTTGCTGCCCATTGCACGAAGCAGCCAGCGATGCATCTCTTGCCTATTCCAGCCATCATCCTTCCATCGGACCTGGATGCCATCAGCTCTTAATAAACAAAGCAAAGATGTCCGGGAAGGCAATTCCTCAAGACGTGCTATTGCCCCCGCATTACCATTATGTGTCGCCCAAGGCGGCGAGTTCGCGCGTGTCTGTTCACGCACTTTGGCCGCCCAGAATAACTGCAACCGCTGATCACGAGGACTGAGACAACTCAGCTTGAAAGACTCTCATGCAAAACACACGTCGACAGCCGAGGGAATCCGGTAGATATCTATACTCATATACTCATGGCAAACCATCAGCGTATTAACCCGGGCGGTCGCATTGAGCGCCACATCCCACATAAGTACATATTTCTAAGCCTGACGACACCGAGTTCAATTGATGTCTAACGTTGTGTACTTAATATGCCGGTAATATCCGTATTTTTTTTAATTATCATTCGCTTTGGTCATTGCAGGAAGATGAATTATTCGAGTATGACTCGTGTAACTCCTTCCATGTCCAGTTGAGATTGTACTAATCATGGATGAATATACTGATGATAACACCCACCTTTATGGAACCCTCCCGCTGCAAGGAATTCCAAAGTCTGCGCGTTAGGTGACGATATTTCTTACCCTGGGTTTCTGAAACATTATCTTTGATTGATAAATTTCATTCGCCTTGATCATCGCAAGAATCGAGAATATGACCAATCTAAAGTTCAGAACTTCCGCGAGTCTGTTTTTATATCAACTTTACAGCATCTGCGTAATGGGTGACGTGAACACTGGGCGTCCAACATCCCATTGTTCCGCGGCCGCCATAAACACTGATTTCATGCCACCGCCGTGACTCGCGCAACAGGCTGTCTCCATGCAATAGGCTGTCTCCATGCAATATTTCTCCACTCCACCAACTTCCAAGCGCGTTTGAAAAACGGGATATGCCGATCGCGATCCACGCGTTTGAGAGAGCGCGACGCGTGCAGTTGAAAACTCTACACACGACCGAGAATTGGGGTTGCTTTGTGGGAAGTCCGGGAATTCCCCGCTCCGTCTGGACGCGCCGCGTCGGTGGAAAATAAAGAGGGCAGTCTGATTCGAAGTCCATTTCAAGAGTTCCAGACGAAGTAGGGAAGTGGTGAGGGAGATGGGGAGAAAGGAAGCCGCATAGTCGAAGCGCGTTCAGGAGAGGAGTGTTCCGTGCTCGCACCCTAGAAACTATTAATTAATAGTGGGAGTAAAAGTCGATCATTGAAGGGAAACCGTTCAGCCAGTACAAGATCAAGCTTTCAAGCTTTGTGTGACCGACCCTTCAAGCTGGCTCACGAATCATGATTGTGACATGTGAAAGCGTGAAGACGTGAAGACGTAAAAGGTACTGTATATACCTACTTGACCTTGTTTGCTTATCGGGGGAAAGTAAACACTCTCCCGCTCATGCGGTCCGATCTGCCTTTGCGTTATGACGCACCGCTTGCTACGCACATCCTCAGCTTGAATCTTGGCTTAATCTGCTATACTCGAAACACAATCACCTTAAATGCCACCTAAACTACCCGGACTCTACTGGGATGAATCCAGGAACCGCTACTTCCCCGAATCTTCCAGACCCAAACCGCCGCCTCCAGCACCCCGTCCAACTCTCACGAAGAAAACTCATCAGGCGCCTTCCTCCCATTTGAACGCTACTCCTTCGTCAAGTCCTTCCACATCCACCACCTCCCAAGCACCCCAAAGTCTTGAAAGGAAGCGTTACGACACACCGTGGAGGTCCGCTGAGCTGATTCGGGGTTTGTGGTCTGGTGATAGGAGGGAGCGGGCTGCACAGTCAGTCGGCGTTACTGTGTCATTTGTGTATAGAGGAATCTGATTTATTAACGGAATTTTGATTGGTCTGCTTTAAGTGAGATTCTTGCATCACATTATGCGGATACGAGTCGTGTGAAGTACACGCGTGCACCTACATATGGGAAGATTAAGGCTTTTTGCGTACGTTGCATGAACTCTGCTGGCTAACTTTCATAATGAGAGGTTGGATGAGCAGACAACGACGATAAATGGCGAACACCGTCGGTTTCTAGGTGATGATAGCGGTTGGCTTTATTCGTCCTCGGAGACAGCACCGGTTCCTGGAGAGCTGTCTCTGTTAACGCAGCCGTGGTTGCCAGAAGTGAACCTTCATCCAACGTCTGAAGTGTGTTCAGCTGCGTCACGGATCCACATTTCAACTGAACCATCCTTAGATATCCTCTATATGCATATCTGGATCGCATTGCGTGTACGTTTATTATCTTCTTTTCTAAGTACACGTTATAAGACTTGTGAACACTGCCTGTTTTAGAGCGACATGTTTTGGTGCTACAGCAAAGATATCCGTCCAAGATCTGAACATACCTGGGTAAGTTCACCGTGACACTTACCTCGCTTTGTCTGTTTAATGCAATCATCAGACGAACATATCTGCTCACGTTAAATAATGTCCACGACGTGTGGAATGCCCATCTGCAAGGGAAGGCGTTGGTTCTAGGTAAAACCAGATCATTTGTTGAGAACGCATCCTGACGTTTTATGTTACCTTAGGTGCCAACCGACAAGCAGTCTACATCCCCGATATCGACGTGGCTATTTCTGTACAGCATATCCACACAGGGAGTGATGTTTTCTCGGTAACCCAACAGGATGTTCGTACTCCTGTTTTCATCTTCAATTTCCTCTTTTTTATATATACCTTTCTCCCTTCTATCTTCCTCCTTTCTCATGTATTTGAAATTATTCTAGACCCAAATCTACACAGGCGCTCGAAACGGCACCATCGAGCGGCACGACATGCGATTACCCAAGCATCGCAGCCAGAAATTATTCGACGAGCGGTTTACTGGCCATGACCGGAGTTCTGTCGTTCACTTGGATATTATGGCTGATTCAACGCAGTTGCTTATTAGTCAGGTGAATGGTGATGTACGTAGTGCTTACTACTTTATGGAAGACAGCGTTTCTGATTTTTTTTTCTTGGGGCGATGTAGCTTGCCAGTTATGACCTACGGTTTTCGGGGAAGTCGACACCCGTAGTAATATACGCTGAGCATGTTAATTCTTATACCCGTCGACTTGTAAGCACCCTATCCTTTCCTTTCCCAGTTTCTCACAATTAAAATCACTATCAGGGCATATGCATCGACCACTCGAACGACTTCCTCTTCGCCGCCGGGGAAGACTCGCGCGTCCGGGGCTGGTCTTTAGCGTCTGGATCACCTTTATGCCCCAGTCCCCCCTCTTCCGTAGACCCCACCACGGCATTCCCAGTTAGAGAACAGCCAGCAGTCAAGAATTATTTGAATCCGTTCGCTACGAAGTTCGCATATCCCGTCGAAGCGATGCAGATGTCGCTTGAGGGAGGTAGTACGTGTTTGTGGATTGCTTCTGGTGATGGATTGTATCAATATAGGTTGGGAGAGAAGAATTTACTCTACAATTAGACCATGTAGATCGGGTGTATGTACTAGTATAAGTTGCTTGTTGCTTGTGCTTGGAAACTAATACTCTACATGGGCGGAAGGCTAGAAAATAGACTTACTGGTAGATGATATAATAGACTCCAAACAGTTACAGAAACGACTAGGATTATTTAAATATGAAGATCATAGATCTATTTTTTATCGCGTGGTATGGAATGGATAGTCCTCAGAAAACATCGATAGTTGGAGAAGCTGTTTAAAAAAAATACACTGAAATATTATATTTCAAGCCGACGAACTACTGGAAAGGAAAGTAAGGATATATAAAACAGCTGATAAGCGGAATATACAAGAAGACTGCAGACGAACGACGAACGAACTCTTAGCCTTAATCAGAGCTCGTTTTAGCCTTCTTCTTCGGAGGCTCCGTCTCGTCGACCTCCTTTTTCTTTGGTTTGGGCTTGGGTTTGGGTTTCGATTTCTCCTCATCAACATCCATAGGTTCTTCACCCTCCTTTGCCTTAGCCTTCGGCTTCGCGGCTGCTTTGGGTTTGGGCTTGGGTTTAGGCTTTTCCTCGTCCACATCCATAGCCTCATCATCCGCCTTCTTCGCCTTGGGCTTCGGCTTTGGGGCAGCCTTTTTCTTCGGCTTCTCATCATCGTCTTCTGCGTCGCTGCCCTTCTCTTTGGCCGGGGTCTTTTTCTTGGCCACCTTCTTCGGGGCATCGCCATCTTTGGCCTTCGCCTTGCCCTTTCCCTTTTTGACTTCGCTTGTCAAGGCGAGATCACCACTGGCGTCTGAAGCTGTTTCGGCGCCAGAATCGTCAGAATCGGTGTCGCTTGGTGATCCGGCATCTGACTCGGAAGCTTGGAAGTCCTCTGAAAAAAAAAAGCCTATTAGAGTGGACCCATAGAATGAGTTATCCTAGACAAGCTTACCATCCTCTTCGCTTTCATCATCATCACCTCCCCTAGAGATCTTCGCACCCTTAGGCTTCTCATCATCAGAGCTGACGATGCTCTGCATATCCTCATCGTCATCGTCATCTCCAGCAGCAGCAGCCAACAACAGATCCGCATCGGGCACCATCTCATTCTTCACCTTGACCTTCTTATCCTTCAAATATGACTCGACGGCATCGTGCTCTTCTTTGTTGATAGAGGTGAAATTATGCTCGGGTCCGCTCTTGGTGACGATCTTGAGGTCGAATGTACGTGCTGCTGCGGCGCCCATGCTGGCACCGACGCGGGAGAAGATAACTTGGTGGATATCGGCGATTTCAACGAGGGTAGGCTGCTTCGAGACGAAGAAGATGTATTTCTCGAGCATGAAAAGGTCGCCTTGAATGGCCTTTAGATTGGCTTTGATGCCAGGATGGTGGTCGCGGCTATTAGTTATAAGCAGTTAGTTAACCAGTGGATACTGGATAATCAGAGCGAGACTCACCTCTGGAAGCTTCCTGCACCAATAATCTTCTTCTTCGCAAGGGCACGGAAGACGCCTGACACAACTTCGAAGGTCGGGTCTTCGTAATTCTTCTTTAGTCGGTCGTATTTTGCGATCTCCTCCCTGTACGGTATTAGACTAGGTATGGCAATAGAAAAGAATACGTACTCGCTCATATTTAATTCGGCAGTGATCTCCTCCTCACGAGTAAACTGCATAACAAGGTACTGGTATCTCGTTTGACCCTGACGGATAGGTGTGCTCAATCCCAACTAAAACTGACGTCAGAGAATGCTCTAGTGAGTATGAAGCGCTACATACGATGAACAGCACATGCTGATCGTCTTTGGGTAGAAGGAATAACTTGGAGATACTCGTATAGAGAATCTTGTAGTCGTATGTCTTTCCACGCAATCGCAAGAAGTCGGGAAACATATCCATATCGTAACGACCACGGGGTGTAAGCACCAGCACTTCTTCGAAGCTGAGGATAAGATCGCCCAAAACCTGACCGATCTCAGCCTTGTCCTTAATCATGTCGTGGAACACCTGTGCAGCACTAATCTCTTCCTCATCTTCATCGTCAGATTTCTGAGAGCCAGCGTCAGAGCCTGAGCCCTTGAGCTTTGAGTGTGTGCCGGGCACATGGAAGCGGATCTCCACCATTTCGTCGCCTGCAGTCTTGGAGGCTGCTTTGCTGGTGGGTGAGGGGTTAGAGAACTCCAACGAGACTTCTGTACGACCAGCAATGTTAGAGTTGGCGACATGCCGTAGAGGAAGCTCGAAAGCGGTCTTGTCGGATACCATAAAGGCAAGGTCATTCCCTATCAGTCATTCATAACGGTTAGTATATGTGGATAATGCCAGAAATCAGTAACACACCTTGGAAATCAGTGATACCCCAATTCCATCCCTTGAAGGAAACTTCCTTGGTCTCCAACGTCACTGCGAAATGGTTTTTGAGTAAGGCGGCCATTTTATCGTGGTCCTGCGGACTTTTCAGTCAAATTATAGCCGACACCTGGCATTCGTCCTCACCTCGCGCGTGAAGCCATCGAATTTCTCCTTCCTGTAATCTCTCAGCCCAACACGAAGCTGAAAGCCTCGGGCCACGCGTATCCACTGTGCCCACTTAATGTCTGCTGCCGATATCGCAATGACTCTTTCTGAATCGATGCCTTTCCAGGCCATTCCAGTGGCTGCCACTCGAAATTCTGCAGGCAAACATGAGCATTCTTTTCACGGTTGTTGGGTTTAGTCAGACGCACTTCCAGCTTCCTGCGAGAGCCCATGGAAGATTCTGTCGAATTGAGTGGTCATCTTGTGTGTAGTATTCCAGTATCAGTAAAGACAAGGAATAGAAATTGACGGGAGCGAGCCTTATCACGGCTTTGTTGTGGAAGTTTTAAGTTAAGAGGTGAAGACGCGCTGACGGACTTTGAATTCGACGCGTTGACTCTATTCCCTCGGCCCAGCTGCCATTTCGGTGTTCCTCCATATACCTCCTCTGTGCACTCTATTTACTCTTTGTTCATCTTTTCGCTGCTTCTTTTCTATTTCTTAGGCTATTATACTGAATACCAGTAATCAATACACGGAACGACCGTAATGGATAGCCTTGAGTCCCGGTCGCGAGATATGCAAGAGAGGACGTTCTGCAAATGGTACCACTTGAACCATACTTATGCGATTTAGCTCTTATGATGGTGCTCTATATCTCTTTTAAGGCTCAACACCAAACTGGAAGTGAATGGATACCCTCCGATGTCCTCTCTTGTCAAAGATCTCTCAGATGGTGTGCGGCTTATCCAACTTATGGTACTTATCTTTGAATCTGTTAAACGAATAATGTGCTAATACATAATATTTTCAGGAAATCATGGGTACGTTATCATAAACATTCTGGCTCGTACGTAATACCTATTTTGTTCGCAGGTGATACATCACTGGGGAGATACAACAAGAATCCTCGTATACGAGTGCAAAAAGCGGAGAACGTGAATAAGGCCCTCGAATTCATCACGTCAAGAGGGGTAAAACTCACTAATATCGGTCCCGAAGGTATGCCTCGTTGACAATCCTACTTACTTCACGTCTACAATGATCGTTATGCATCCAGACATCATTGATGGCAACCTCAAACTTATCCTCGGCATGATCTGGACTCTCATCCTACGGTTTACAATTGCTGATATTAGGTATGACGTCCTCGTATCTATGCCTCTGCTTACCTACTAACATTTTGAGAAAGTGAAGAAGGTCTTTCAGCCAAGGAAGGTCTCCTCCTGTGGTGTCAAAGGAAGACAGAACCGTACAAAGAAGTGGATGTACAGGACTTCTCCCGAAGTTGGTCGGATGGGCTTGCTTTGTTCGTGCGCTACGTTCTCGTATCTTCGTATTCCAATAGTTTGCTAACGATGTTCCTCAGATGTGCACTCATACATTGCCATCGCCCGGATCTTTTGGATTATGACAAACTGGATAAGGTTAGTAGCAATCAACACGACTTAGCTTTCGATTGACAATTGGCTTTGCAGTCGGATCGACACGGAAATACCATCCTTGCCTTCCAGATTGCTGCCGAGCACCTGAATATACCCGTACGTGACCTCTGTCGTTGGGCTTAAAGCTTCATTAGTCTTAATAATGATTCGACCCATAGCAACTTCTTGAAGTTGAAGATCTTTGCGATTCTACTCATCCCGATGAACGCAGTGTGATGACATACATTGCTAGTTTCTTCCACGCGTTCTCATCTATGGGTAAGTGCAATTCTAAGCGGTGTCTTACGCGACTAATCTAGCACTCTAATTGTAGACCAAGCCGAAACAGTATCTCGTCGCGTCGAGAAGTTTGCTGAACTCATGCAATCCGTCTGGGTTTCACGAAACGACTTCGAACATCGTGTACACATTCTCCTCGAAGCCCTGTCCGAAGTGCAAGCACAATGGGCTGCTAGCGCATTCAACGGCTCCTACACTGACGCAAAGGAGCTCTCTGCCGAGTTTACGAGGTACAAACAATCTACCAAGCGGACTTGGGTTACAGAGCGTCAAGACGTCGCAACGCTATTCGGCAATATCCAAACGAAGCTGAAGACGTATGGATTGAGGGAATATGTTCCTTCCCCTGGATTGTCCCTCACAGATCTGGATATAGCGTGGCAAAAGCTGTTGGATAGTGAGGCGCGCAGATCGAGAGCTATTAATGCTGAGATACGGCAGTAAGTTGTTTAATGAGGTGTCATTGACATTGTGGCTGATATTGAAAAGGATTAAAGAGCGTCTGCGGAAGAAATTTGCTGATCTTGCAAACGACTTTGAACAGCGGCTCCATGCTATTTCATCAGAATTGGCTGGCGTTGATGGACCTCTTGAAGTTCGACCTCATTGTTATAGACATTACGAAAGCTGAACTAATCCGATTTATAGTCACAACAAGAGCAAGTCCAACATATCCAGACACGAATACCAACACTATCGGATACCCTGAAGGTAGTGGTGAATGCGGAGGCTGAATGCAATGCCGCGAATGTCGAAGAGAACGACTACACAGTGTTCACATGCCAGGATCTTGAATTTGAGCTCGAGCTGGTTGTCCATAGTATTGCTAAGAAGATTGCGTTCATTGATAACCAGGTATTTCGGCCCACTTGGATCGTGTAGGAAACATACTGACCGTGAGGTAGATCGTGTCGCGCAACATGACCAATCTTACCCCAGCGCAACTAGAACAGTTCGAGAGCACATTCCGCTACTTCGATAAAGACGAATCAAATACCCTCAACCAAGCCGAGATGATCGCTGCGCTCGCCAGCCTGGGGATTGTGTACTCCGAAGAAGACATGGACTTCATCTACGACCAACTGCTGCAGGACTACGGTGCGGTGACGTTCGAGGCGTTTATCAACCTTCTGGTAAGTCGATTCGTGAAACGGTCAGTGGGCGAACGGCGCTGATGTTTCGTTCGCAGGTTGATATTACTGAAGATCAAACGTCGGCAGAACAACTGCGAGAAGCGTTCCGTGGTATTGCTGCTGACAAGGTATGCTGGCTGTTTATGTAAGAGTATACTAATTATTGATTCATTGCGCCGCAGCCATTTGTTACTGAGCTGGATCTGCGGATTGCGCATCTCCCTGCGGGCGCTATTGACTACCTGCGAGGCGCAATGCCTAGTGCTCCTAACGAGGCTGGAGAACCGGAATACAACTACGAACGATGGCTAGATGAGGTCTTTACAGAGTAGAACACGCTTTTGTACCAAGTAATTGGATAGATTTAGCTGCGGAAAGTAGGCGTTGGATGAGATAATCGCGCTGAACACCTATTTAGGTGATCACAAGTGATCGAGTGCTTGATCTAAACACAGCCGTCACAGCCACATATAAAGCCCTTTCCCCTCCTCCATTATCTAACGCACCTCTAACGACATGGCAAGTATCAATACATACAATCCTGCTAACAACTAACATCTCTATCAGTCTTCCGGCGTACCGGTTAACGGCGACTGCATCCAGAGTTACCAGGATCTCAAGCTCAACACCTCGAAGACCGAGCCCAAGAAGTACATTATCTTCAACCTCAACAAGGATTTCACCGAAATTATCGTCGAGAAGACTTCAATCTCAACCAAATACGAAGACTTCCTCGCTGACCTCCCAGAGAACGAGTGTCGATGGGCGATCTATGATCTGGAGTTCGAGAAGGATGGCGGCGATGGCAAGAGGAAGAAGATAATCTTCGTCTCCTGGTATGTCGCATCTTTATGTCATCGCGTCTTTGGGGTCGTGTTTTTGGTGTCTCCGTGTTCATGGATAGGGAGATCGGAGACCGATCCACAATGCGATGCGTTGTTTCATGAGCATGAGCATTAATCTGTTGGAATCAGGGTACCCGATGATGCTAAGATCAAGCAGAAGATGGTGTTCGCATCCTCCAGAGACGCGTTGAAGCGTGCTCTCGTGGGTATTGCCGTTGAGGTTCAGGCGACTGACGCCAGCGAAATTGCGTATGAGACCGGTAAGCCTTTGTCTTGTGACCCCATTCATCCGCGCGTTCCTGACTTTTCAACAGTTCTGGAGAAGGCTAAACGTACATACTAATCCTTATCGACCGACCTGCATTCGTGCTATCACTCTTCCTGATATAATCCACTCGGTCAACTACTTATGATAGGAATGCTGAAATGTAGAAATTGAGATATACTCCTGAACAATTCCACTCCTTATTTTATATGGCCGATACCTTCAATGCGACTTTAGAACTGTTGAGTATACTAATTGCCAACTCTGCCAAGAACGTTCCTACTTCATAGCAGCTTGAGTGGAAGCGTTGTCAAGCACGTAACTACTCAGTGTGGACTCGGAGGACCGGGACACCTTTCCGCCTTCGCGGTCACGCGTTCACGTGGTAACTGAATACCTTTCACAGGAATATTTGCAATGAAAGCCTAAGTTAAGCTCAACTGGCCCTCAGAAATCGAACTGCAAATACAAATTTTACTGCTGCAGAGACATTTATTGTTGTTTGCACTGACTGGCCCTTGTAATCACTGTAAGCTTCACTCCATGTACGCAGGAGTGTAATTGAAAGGAATACTCTTAGAGTCTTACACCATATGTACTTCAGGTTAGCCTGTATTCGGATGTTCAAGCAAACTTCTTCATCTCACATTTCTCAAGACATTCAACATGTGCGTGAGAATTGACGCAGTGTTCCATTTCTCTCCCAATTAGTACCTTTAATGCGAACCAACGTACACAAAGTAAGTATGTACTGTCATTCATCTGTAGTCAAGACCTCTTCAGCGCTGAAGGCTTCTCTACCGCTTAATCTGATCAATTCTTAGTGGATACCAAGTATGTTCTAATACGCTATGACATGGACTCAATGATGGATGATGTTGAGCGCCTTTATAAAACACCATCATAGCTCGGTTGGCCGCCTTGGTAAAGTCACAGGCTTTAACTCGGTGTCTGCATTGGATGATGATTCGGGTTAATGGTGGAATCTATTAACTAGGTATAGCTTAGTTCCATGTACGTCGATGTAGCATGGCGCTTAGATGTGATATTACATATATTTACTGATAAATATACGTATGGTTTGGGTCGATAGTAATAGGGCGCTCTATGGTGGATGAAGTGATAGCTGAAATATCTAGGTTAAAGGTAATACTGAACAAAAATTAATCCAAATTCGAGGCATGTTGATTCATCTTCGCTCCAAGAAACCGCATATGCAGGCGAGTGGATCAACTATCTTCGATGATTATTTTTTGCTTTTAGCTATTTATACATTCACGACACCCACTGCGACGAGCGGTGAAGTACGGCTGTCGAATAGTTTATTTCAGTAACATTTCTCAGGAACGTTGCCACAGCCAAATCTCCGTAGTTAAATATCGCAGAATGAGCCACCGGAATCATCAAGCCAAACAACCGGCAATAGTGATATTTGATGCCGTTCCCAAAGCGGATATGATTGCTGTGCAGCATCAGTTACCATTGCGCTGACGGAAACAAACCTATCACGTTGCCTTGGACACCAAACACCGGTTTAATCTAGGCGTTTTGCATATAAAGAGGGATGGAATCAAGGTTGCTTTTTATCACAAACACAACAGCCCACACTCAAATCGCTTTTACGACCCCTTTTACGACTTTTTACGACTTCACGAACTTTCACGATTTCGTTTATTCAATATTCAACAACCAACAACCAATATAGCATCCACACTCTAAAAATTAGCTCGGACATGCTTTTATCTACCGTTCTAGTTGCCCTTGCTGCCGCGTCATCAGTCATGGCAGTGCCTCGACCTTTTATTCGTGACGCGCCTGTGGAACCACGAAGGTAAAGGTTTTTTATACTTCTCAACTCGGATAATTATTGATCGTTCTCCCTTCTATAACAGAGGTTGCGGTACTCATATCTCAGCTGCACGGCTCGCATCCGCTGAGAGGAAGTTCCAAACGCAAAGACTCCCACCAGGCGCAGAGAATGCCACAGCAACTCTTGACGTCTATTTCCATGTTGTGAGCGCCAACGACACTGTGGAAGGCGGAGAGGTACCGTACGTGACATTTGAATATTTATTAAATGCCTACCTAATACGATCCTTTCCGCAGAGACTCCCAAATAGCGGCCCAGCTTGCCACAATTAATAAAGATTACAATACCACTGGCATTTCCTTCCGACTTGTGAACACTACCCGTATCAGGAGTCCAGAATGGTTTAATAAAGTGGGACCCGATAGGTATGCTTACAACTGTCTTGAAATTTGCGCCCATTCTAAAATGTCAAATAGTCCAGAAGAAGCAGCCATGAAAACCCTCTTCAGAATGGGAGATGCGTCGGCTTTGAACATTTACACCGTTGGGTATGCGTCCACATTTCGACACAAAAGCATTAACTTTAATGTTATCTCCATCAATAGTTTCAAGGAGGGTGAAGGAAAAGGTCTTTTAGGATACGCGACCTTCCCTATTGACTACAACTCGAAACCTAAAAACGACGGGGTTGTTCTCTTGTCCTCCACTCTTCCCGGAGGCCCTCTCGCTAAATACAACATGGGACGCACGCTCACCCATGAATCAGGCCATTGGGCTGGGCTCTATCATACATTCGAGGTATGTTTCGCATCTGCTCAATTAAATATTCTCCATACCTATAGAATTGCTATAGGGTGGCTGCACAGGACTCGGTGACTCCGTCGACGATACCGCTCCCGAAGAATCTGCTGCCTATGGATGCCCTGATAAAAGAGACACCTGCCCTGGCGGCGATGTCGACCCTATTCGTATGTCTCTGCATCGCTGCGTTTGAAATGTATTAACCTCAGAAACTTCTTAGACAACTTCATGGACTACACCGATGATTCTTGTATGACCGCCTTTACTCCCGGTCAAGGAACCAGAATCAGAGCACAGCTTAGAACCTATCGCGGTGTTGACGTCTAAACTATACATGTCTAGCTATCCCCCTCGTTACTCCGTTATCCCTTTCTACAATTTAACATTTCATCATCATTTGGACTCTGCATCTCCCTTTGCATCATCGCAATTTGTACCACTATCGCATACTTACAGCATGTTTCCCTCTCCACTTGTATGTATTATATGTCAACCGAATGCATCCATCTCATACTATTCAGCTTTTATATGGGGCACTTGAATAAATAGGGATTATAATAGCGGCTGTATGCTGTGTATTATTACCCATTGAAGGGTAGTGTATATAGAATTGCGAGTAAATAAGCAATTTTATGAAGACAGAGAGAGTAATGTAGTTCTATACGAGGGTATGTGGATACTTTATCCTTTTATCCAGCGAAAGCTAGTACCCCGTTCCCTCTTTCAGGATCGGTCATCCTATGGACGCGTACAGTAGGGCCAAAATTGATGTTAGTCATATCTTGGGGTGTAATAAGAATGTATTGTTTCTTATCCGAAGAGTTAGCCGTATCGATCTATGAAATTAAATGTGTCAGATCCAGCGCTCCCAAAACGACGTCAGCACATACCATCATCTTCATACTGATCCGACGATTCACAGCATCCATAAAGACATCAAACTCATCTGTGAGGAGAGACATAAATAATAGATATAAGAAATACGAACGATACATACCGAGACACCTTAACGGACATCCAATAGACTCCCATAGCGACAGGAGTAAACAAATCGTTGAGAAAGATTTTTCGCCACCGCTCAACGATCGAGGATCTTTATCTCGACTTCCTTGTGTAGCAATTTGGTCATCCGTCTGAACCTAAAAGATATATAGGTTAGATCTATAGTTGTAGGTTCATCACGGACAAAGATACTTACTTTAAGTGTCAGCGTACCCTGCTCGTGATTGAACAAGACTTTGCCGAAGTAACCACGATGCGAAAGGTGGTATTGGAATACAAGCTTGCATCGGAGTGCAATGTGGCGACGGAACTCTTGCCATCTCGCTAGACGGACAATGAGCGAAGCCTTCAGTGCCTTGGGATTAATTATGAGCTTCAATGGCAAAAGAACGAATAAACTGTCCAACTCACCTTGTTCAGCATGGACATCTGCTTCAACTCTTTGTCCGCCTTCTCTAGACGCTCCTTAGCCTTGTTCAGCTCTTTCATCAACTCTTCAACGGATGCACCTTGCCTGCGATGACATATAACATTAGCATTAGTGTAAGCATAGGTATATTCATTCTGACCTCTTCTCGCGATCCTTTAGAGCCTTTGTGATAGAGTCTAGATTACGCTGTACATCCTCTACCTTGCGGGGATTTTCAACCTTAGCACAGTAGGCCTCTGCTTTTTCAGTCCAATTCTTCGAGGTACGTGAGTAGTTTACATCAAAAAGAGCGGCAAAGCGAACATACCTCGAACTCTTGTTGAACCAGCTTAGCAGCGTCCTCAAGCTCTGCCACCACTTTCTTCTCATCGGCAAGCTTCTTTTCGAAATGCCTCTTGTCGCTTTGAGCTTTGATGCGGACTGCAACAGCATCTTCAACTTTTTTCTGTTGATGAGGTGGGAGGTTAATTGGATTAATAGCATGGATGGATAATAAGAACGAACCTCAGCAATTTGTTGTTCTTCGCGGAAGTTATCTATCTTCTGTTTATATTCGTTGATTTGAGTCATCAATGACCTTTGAACTTCATCCAAGGCAGCCTTTTGCTGTTGGACAGCTTTGAATTGTTCTAGAACATTCGCTTTCTCAGCCTCAGCTTCCTGTTGGTGTGATTTGAAATAGTGAATATCGGAAACTACAGATAAGGTGGAATCTAACTTCTTTCGCTGCTTCAAAGCCAGCGATACCAACTGGCAAGTCATCATTAGCTTCTTGCTGAAGATTGGTAACCTTGAATTTGGCCACGCGCTGTGCTTCCTGGGCTTTTTGCTCTTCAGCCCTGAGCCTATCAAAATTGGAGCGGGCCTGATTGAATTGTGACTTCAACGCGTTGATGGATTGATTCAATGCGAGATAGGCTGCCTCTGCTTCTTGTTTCTCAGCGCGATAATGCCTAGATGTGGATGCTCAGTAAACTTAGAATGTCAAATGAGGCAGTCGATACTTACTGGATCTCCGAAGCCGTGTCTCTACCAGTAAGCAGCAAATTCATTGCATCGTTCCCAGTTCGGAAATTCAAGGGTGTTGAGGCAGTACCACCCTCTCTGTGGAATATTGCGTCGTGAGTCTCTTAGAAGAGCGAGATAGAATGCTGTTAGCCTACGGGAATACGCGCACACCAAAACCATCCGCCGACCAGCAATTGCCTCCTCCCTTTATGCCTTGTAACATGGCCTGACCTTCTTTACGAGTTTTCGACAAGAGCTGACGCTCAATTCTTGCCTGATTGATCAGGATACGCAGGACGTAGGGATCGGAGATCTATTAGAGTAAATTTTCAGTGAGTTAATAGTTTGATTATAAGACATCAACGGACATCGAGAGCTCGAAGAACAGTCGGGTAGTTGTCGGCTGGTTCTCCGGACCTATAATCGAACAAGTCTTTCTCGTAGATGATAATTAGGACATGGGAGCTATAAAGTTTCAGTTAAAATCAGATATGCTGCTCGTGAATGCAGCGAGGCGAAACTCACTTTTGACTGTCCACTAGCAGCTTCTTCAGCTGCTTCTGGTCTCTGGCATCAGTGACCGCAAACGCAGTGAGGTATCCTCCCAATTGGTTCCTCAGAACCTCCCCCCAAGTTTTAGGGTCCTTGGCTTTGACGTGCACTCCTAGCGGTCCAAGCGGCTTATCACCAGCCCAGCGCATCTTGTCGATCGTCTCCAAAACGCGCTTGATATCCCTACCATATGGTGCAAGGCTGTCTTTCTCCTGCTGCATACAACGCTGAATCATGTTGTCGCATTCTGTAATCTTCTGCTGCAATTCTGCCTTCTTCCTCTCCTTCTCCACACCCTCGGCCTTCGTAGTATCGCATTGTACGGCATATTGCTTCCTTTCCTCTGTTACACGTTGGATGATCTGCTCAGCGGTGTGGACTTCCTCGCGAGCCGCTTCTATCTTGCGTTGCAGCTCCTCGTGGCGTGCTTGAGTGTGCGTCGCCAAACGTCGGGTTTCTTCGTCAATCTGCTTTTGAAGACCCTTGATTTGGTTGTTACTAGCCGTAATACTGACGTTCATTTGGTTAATATCAGCCTAAAACCCGTTATTAGTCAATCTAAAGGTGGATAAAGTATACGTTGTACGTTGTATTCGCTTAATTTTGTCTTGTTGGCGCGCATCTTTGTCTGGAGATTTTCCCTCTGGGCAACTAGATCATTGATATCCCCGAGGCCACGGAATTCGGCCTCAAGTCTGGTCACTTCTTCGCTCGCAGTCTCAACCTCGGCCTACATGACTTTACATCAGTATCTAAAGAAGATGCGCGAGAAAATTCGACATACGGTGACCTTGGCCAAATTTTCTTCAATCTTGGGCAGCCTCCTAGTAGCTCTAGCCACTTCTTCAAACTTCTTTTCCATCTCCATCTCCTTAGTTTTCACGTGCGCCCACGCGAGCTCCTTCTTCAAATCATCGACCTTCTTCTTCTGCTCACGGGCCTTCTGGGCCTCATCGTAGCGGACAGCGCTCTCGCGATACGCAACTTTAAGGTCTGGTAGTGCCTCTTTCTTTTGCGCAAGGACTTTGGCTGTTTGGGTGATATTCTCCAAGCAGGTGTCATATTCGTCTGAGAGCTGGGAGAGTTGGGTTCCGCGAAGGAAAAACTGATTTTAAATAATAATGATAATAAAGATCAGTAAGAAGGATGAGTGAAAGAGAATGATGCTCACCTTGTACTTGTCCTGGGGATGAGATGCACTCAAGAACTGCCTTGCAGCATCTGAAGATCCGAGTCAGTAATTACGCCATGTAACCTCAACAACACGCACCTTGTGTCAGAACCGTCATCGGATTATCGACCTGGATGTTCATATGGTCGCATATAGCAGCCAATTCATCCTTCTTCGTGCTTATGATACGGCCATCCTTACTCTTAATCTTCCAAGTCGAAGAGCCTTCTTTGGTGAACCTTCGCGTGATGAAGATAGATTTACCATATTCCTTCGGCTTATATGCTTCATCGCCTTGGTTTTTGAGGCATATAGTTACTTCTGACACACTGAACATCACACAGCTTAAGCTATACGCATTTAATTAAGAGTAGAGACATACGATTGACCTTCCCGGATGAAGGATTTGAGGCCGTTACCACGGCCCGTGGAGTTAGCTTTACCACCCAGCGCTACAGTAATGGCAGAAAGCACGGCACTCTTGCCGCCTGATGTTTGAAGATTAACGCACGGAGCAGGATAACCGCTGGATTACGCACTTCCGTTATGACCTGTGAGAAAGGGTGAGCTCTCTGTATGCGAGAAAGAGCGCGTGCGACGTGCCAATGATAAAGTTGACTTGAGGTCCAAACGTGAATGTAAGGTATTTGTGACACATAAACTGATGCATCTCAATGGACTCAATGATTCCATGCTCTGCGATACCCTACCCGAACATCGTCAGCAATCTGTGCCACTGCGAAAGCTATGTCTACGCACCCCTTGCACAGTCCTCTTGGACTCCAAATGCGCGCGAAGTTTCGCCGCATTCTCCTTCTCGAACTCCTCATCGTCAATTACGCCTTCATCTTCCTCAGAGCTCTCCTCATCGCTATCTACTTGACGCGCCTTGCCTTTGCCATTGGCTTTTTGTTCGCGTTTAGGATGTGCTTTAGAAGGTATATCTTCGTCTTCACTGTTCTCTGCAGTTCTAGCGCGTTTGGAGGGCAATGTGGGTGTATCTATGGACTGCGTCTCGTTATCGCTGTCAACGGTTGCGCGGCGTTTGGGCATCGTGGTGGCTAAGGTTGGAGGGGGGTTGGTAGCGGCAAAGTTGGGCAATTGCAGCAGGTGTTATTGGGTTGTGCTTGCTAAAGCGCGTCTAAGCAAACAGTACCACACGCGTACTTTTTAATTGACGCGCGAGTTACGCTTGAAGTCACGGCTGTATTCACCGTGCTTCTCTCATTCATATCCAAGTAAGCCGTGGTAGTATACTAGGTAATAAGCTAATAGACGAGTGAAGAACGTGGGAGCGTTATGGAAGTCAATATTCCTATCTCCTGAAAGAAATTTCCATAGGACGCTAGAAATTATTCTGTACTAATTCTTGACTTCTTTCGAGATCCACAGAGGGTGTTCGAGAAGGAATGGATTCCCTTCATTCAGAACACAGGACTTGGAGAGTCGTAATAAGTTACGTTAGAGGCCCACTTGCGAAGTTCTAGTTAGTAGAAATGAGAGTACTTTTGTTCCAGTATTGTTTAGTGTCGTCAGAGTATCATAAGTGTTTTTTGAAATGAAATGAACGCATGTGTCTAGTCCAAAGTAGACGTGACGCGACGCACAAGAGCAATTTATGTGGCGGACATGGAAGGGGAGGTCACTGAGTGGGACGGGGCGAAAGCAATGAAAGAGGGGTGCCAGCATGGAGGGAATGATGGCAACAGAAAAAGCACATCTTATTCTTGAACCCTCTCTTCTTTCCTTCACAAACATAGCTTGCGATGTGCAAGGTGTGATTGCTGTGGTTGTATACGTTTCTTTTAAAGGAGTGGTTGTAGTCGCTTATGAAATTAGTGACGTCCTCAAAATGTGATGACTAGAAAAGTGTTGCGACTATTTGTTCTGACCTATCTCTTGCATTTTGAAAATCATATAACGACCATCCCAAAAGTTGTGACACCATCGAGGAAATAACGACCATTAAGAAAAGTGGTGACACTTGTTGGCTGCCTATATCTTTGTGCAGATTTAATGCCATACTTCCTCAAGCCCATTTGAATAGATGCTAGTACATATATGCAGTCGTATTTTCATTCATACATGGTAAATCTTAGAAATATGATCAGCGGCGTGGGATATATTGAGAAGCCGTGGCATTTTTTTGAGGAGATTCCAGAGGTATACCACCAGACTATAAAATAGCTCTTGATTACTTGATGAACTGTCAAATTGCTGTATTGAACAAGGACAATGGAAATCTCACAGAATACTGGTAAGGTCAAATTCTTGTTTATTTTCAAGGAGATGGTTCAGCCAAAGCCGAGCCTGCAAATTGCCAAGCTTAAACATTTCTTGCACTTTGGGATCGCCGGTGAATGGCACCAAGGTGACAACAACTTCTGATTGGTCAGTTGATTCTTCTTGTCGAATAAACTCAGTGAATGCTTCCAAGAGTGTTGTAGTTGAAATCTCTGAGATGTTCAGAAATTGTATGGGAATTCCAAATATTGCTTGTGGAAGAAGAAGCAGCCCAATGATAAGTGACATGGTCTCCGAGGATCTACATTTCTTTACTAGTCTCCATAATTGGAGGGCAGTTTTATAAGAGGGGTCGCAGATGTTATTGTTAAATAGTTTCTGATCAAAATCAACTTCAGTCGACTGCATCGCACGAGGTAGCAGAATAAATGAAATTACTTCATAGATAAAATCTGCTTCAGCACCCTGAAGTCCCTCAAGAAATGGATATCGGCTTTTAATATTGAATTTGCTGTTAAAGAATACACATGTTTTAAGGTTTGTCGGAAGGTCATCCATTTTCTTGAGAAGGGTATTGAATAATCCGTCAATAAAGAATGCTGGAGGTTTAGCTCCATCTTGATCATTGTGTTCTACAAATTTCCAGTGTCGTGCACACATTTTTAAGGCATATATCAAACCAGCTGTAGTCCCCATCTAGGTCAGAAATATATTCGAAGGGAGAGGTAGTTGCTTTATAGTATGCTCACCTGAATTACAATAAATCACTGTATGCCTGTGGTCTTCCAGTTTGTTTGAGATGATCTCGGTACAGCATTTGAAGAGCAAGTTCTGAATGGTACACTCTCTAGTGTTTCTGCTTATTCCAGACTTTTTGTCATCTGTTAGAAATTCCATAAACCTATGCTTCCAAATTCGGTTCATGGAGGTCATGTCCCCTAACATATCAAATTGTTGGTATGGAATCATGAATAGTGGTTTAAGAGCAACTAGGCACGTTGTCATATTATCAGGCGTAAGGTGGAGAAGTTGTTGAATGAGTGGGATTGTTGGAAGACCAAGAGATGGTGGCCAAGTGTATATCCCAGACGGGCCATACATCGGAGTCGTGAAGTGTGAAAGTAAACTCAACACGTCATTAGCAACTGGAGATAGACAAGATAAGACGTGTTTATACCGCTCATCTGCTAGTTTGTCATCTCTGGCCATGAAGTTCAGGTCGATTTCGCTGGAGAAGGAATTCCCAAGTATACGATTGCCATTGTCAAAGACGAGAATAGCTAATTGAAGGCGATTAGCGACGATGTATTTATGTATTATTTCCAGCGCACTGTGTAAGATCAGACGAGAAAGTTTTGGAAAACAATCCAATCCATTGATCACAACTACTTGCTTCCGTATGTTGAGATTTTGGAACAGAAGTAATCCTTCTAGCTGTTGACTGAAGGACGTATCTCCGGATGATGATGCACACTGTGCAATGTGCGAGCTAAGAGCTGGGAATTTAATGCCCAATTGATGAGCGATGGTCAGGAAAAGAGTGCGAGGTCCTATCATAGGGGTTTTTACGGACAACGGAAAGAAGAAAGTTGCCCCTAAAAGGTCGTTATCCCTCATCTTTTGGATAACCGCGTGTGCAAGGGGAGATGTCTCCTCAAAACACGGCCCGTGAATCCACAAAAGACTCGCTTCGTTCTCCAGAGGTCCTGTAAAATGTGTTATATCTGCAATCACAGGATCATATGCTGCCAGAGATTTTAAATCAGACTGAAATTTGGGATCGTTGTGATCTGAATTCTGGAACGCGTCAAAGACAGTATTTTCGAATGAGAGTGATTCTATAATACCATGACAGCTGATGGTTTAGTTACCGAGCTGTAAGTATATTTTTTATGCTATCCTCACCGTTGACTTCGATGTTCTCCATGATCGGGACGGCGACGATACGAGTACAATCCGTAGTTTCGAGGACCTTTTAAAGTGCGATGAAGAGACACAGCTTTGTTCAAGCGATGCTGTTTTGAGCTTTGTCCCGGGTCGCACGGGCCCGGATCCATCAGCTGCTTAACTGGAGGTTAACATGTACATCCGTCCTCAAGCTGTCAATGGGAATAGAGTAGGAAAAGGTCATCGCAGCTTGAAGATGAAGGACTGTAATCATTTTGGGAAGACTGAAAAGGATCACATTATAAATAGAGCAAACCGTGATATATCAGACTTTTCTCGTTCGAATTAGATCACGACGCGAAATGCTAACACCGTAGCAGGCATTTATGGATAATAAGACAAATCGTTTGAAGTACAGAGGAGGTTTCGTTCACGTCCTTCTTGTAGACTGTCAGTGCTGCGAGAGTATCTGTTCGTTCAGGAATTCTGGTTGGTTTCGGATGGAGATGTCTTTGAGGAATGCACGAAGACTTCAAAACAATATGCTCGATTCTTCGAGCAAGTTGCGAATAAGTAAATCCAACAACTTCTTCTCTGGCTTACTGAAGACTGTCGGTGCTAATATACAATTTATAAACACCCATCCCTACCGCATACCATTCGATCCCAAAAACTAGTCCGTGATTCGAGCAAATGACCAATATTCCTCAGGCGACTCGGGTCTCCAGTAGGATTCTGTGAAAGTCCCAACCCGCTCGAAGAGGTTAATAGCCTACCGTATCCCGCTCTACATGTTCTTTTCAAGCTAGGAGTAGGATTATTCCCAAAACTCGCTTGAGCAAGTTCACACTATGGTCCTAACGCAGTTGAGAAGCCCAAAGAAGAATGGATTCGAAGATAATAATAAAACGCGTCTTCCACGGCGCTGCGGTTGGATGATGACGGCGCCTGCAGAAGTGGTTCGGATGCCCACGGCGCCGGAAGCGACAGTGAGAGAACCTGTCAGTGTTGAGTGTTGAGAACAAAACCATGACGTCTAACAGTTAGAGCCGAAGACATTCGCTGCCGAACAAGCCAGGACCCGCGATGGTGTGTCAGGGTTTAGTTTGGAAGAAGGGAAGAGAGAAATAGGTATAAGGGTGGTCGCTTGAATGCGTCATAAAGGGACTTGGTGGCCAAGCGCGCTGGGTCGATGGAGGGGTACGAAGAGGAATGGATTGTTTCTGGTTCAAAATACAGAACTTGAAGAGTGGTGATAAATTATATTTGGAGACTACCTGCGAAGTTCTAGCTGATGGCAACGGGAGTGCTTCTGCTCCAATATCGTTTAGCGTACTTACTTGGGGTGTCGTAAGTGCTTTTGGAATGGAATAAACACGCGTGCGCTAGTCCAAAGTAGACATGACGCGACGTACGAGAGCGTTCTGCATGGAGGACGTTAAGGGGGAGGCCAGTGAACGGGAGGGGATGCAGCAATGGAAGAGGGGGAGGGGAGCGCGTGGAAGAAGTGATGGCAACAGAAAAAGAACGCGATCGCATGGGAGGGAAGAGTTACTAAATTGGTTGCTCTACGAGCCACGTGCCTTGGTGGGACCTTGTGCTTCAAGCGACGGTTCACGTCTTGCTTGTATTTTGTCCTTCCCTCCTTCCTTCGCCCGCCTTCATTCTCTTTCTGCCTTTATTCGCTCTCACTGCTGCTGCCGGCACCACTCTCATTTCACCCACCTTCATTCACCCACCTTTCCTTATCACCTTCTTTTGTCCTCCTAGCTGCCTTCCTTACAATGGCCCCGCTCGCTGGCAGACCCCCCTTCGCAACTGACGAGCCAGACTCTTTCTATGAATCCCCTCCGCCTCAGCGCCGTATCCGCCAGCCTAAGCCAGAAGACAACAACAAGCGCTCTTCAGCGTACGATGTGTCAGTCCAGATTCTCTAAACTCTATCATGGATTAACCTTTCTGACTTCATGCTTCCTATCCCACAGATATGACAACTACCTCGACTCCAAGAACCCTCAGCAAGACAACAGACAATCTGGCGTAGGCGCACTCGGCATGGGGCTTCTCAACATGGCAGACTCGGATGACGACTCGGACGACGAGCATTCCTACGACAAGCGTCGTGCCAAACCTACGCCAGCAGCGGTCCCAGCACCAAGCACCCCGGCATCCAAACATGCAGCACTCGCCGCTGCCCTCTCACCCGCGCGCACCAGCCCTCAACCAGCACCCCAACCCATTGCAGCACCACGTCCAGGGTACGCAGCCCCCATCGCCGCGCTCAACCTTGCTCGCCCCGAAGCTGCTGTGGTCCCACAAGGCCGCCAACCCCCCTCGAACCTTCGTATCGACCCGAACGCGCAGAACCCCTTCGAGCACCCTCAGCACAACCAACCACAATTCTCCAACCCATTCCAAGACCCCTCTCCCGTCTTACAACGTCCCTTCCTCACAGCCTCCCCCTCTCCCTCTTTGGTATCATCCACCCCGCACCCGCTGCACCCCCCGATCACGCCTATCACACCCGTCTTTGCGCGGGCGGCCGGCGTCAAGTTCTCAGAGCCCATTCCGCGCACGAAGCCGATTATGCGCGGGAATTCTGAGGAGACCCTCCTTCCGAAGAGGGGTGAGAAGGGAGATGATTTCTGGAGGCGGTTTAGTATGGTTGCGAAGGAGGAGAGCAAGAAGCCTTCAGGACATAAGGAGAGGTGCGTTCTTACCTTCCTTATTATTTTTCCTTCACATACTCACCCACACCTCCTCGCACAGTTCATGGCTCCGCAAAACCCGCGCGAGCACCAACCACCTCTCCCGGTGGGTCTGGATCGTCGGTATCGTTTTGATCATTTGTATAGCTGGCGCCATCGGGCTTGGGCTGTACATCTCATCCAAAGCGCCGTCCCACCAAGCCCCCAAGGTCTTTGGCGGCTCGGCGAATGAGGCTGCGACGGGGGTGCCAACCGCTGCTGCGGCGACCGGGACAGCGAAGGGCGGAGCGAGCTCGTCGGTGTTGCATGTTAGTCCCACGCATACTGTTGCGCGCCGGGTGGCAGGGCCGGAGAGTACGGGAGTAGTGGGGTCCAGGGGGAATGCGACGAGGAGGCATAGGAATAGGATGATGGATGGGGTTTTTTGAGTGGCAGAGGACGATGTCCTTATAGATTGAGAAAGAGAGGAAAAAACGAAGAAGTAACATAAGGATATGGTATATTTATTAACTCCAGCACCGCCACCACCACCCCTTGTTGGCTATCATTGCTACGAGCCACCATCAGCACCACCATCGACAAGTCGCTGTCGACATCAACAACATTACCACACCACCACTAACTCACACCCCCCTCTCGCGTTGCTGTTGTATCTCCTGGATCGAAGACAGTATTCTACTCTCCCCACCATTAACACCCACCACTAGACGTCGCTTCGACATTCGGTTAGGATATTCTTCCCCTCTCCCCCTCCCCCCCGTACCCATTTACCCAACCCCTCATCTACACCTTATATCCACCCACCCATCTACCACCCAGGGACCCAGATCCCGTCCGTTCTTTATCCTTTTCACGCGTACAAACTACCCACACACATTCGACACTGCAGTTTACACAAGTTTTATGTTATTCGTTCATCTCATTACGGCTCATTTGATTTATTTTTTGGTTCGTAGCCCATGTATTTATTTACTCATTCTTCATATTCATTTTGGATACCCCCACCCTCATCCCATCCCCATTCTCATTTATCTACGCACTACGCACAACATTTCAGTGGAATTTATTATGTTTTTTATTCAATGGAATTTGGTTCATCATTCATCGTTCAGACTTTTGCTTGCTTATACACCTTGGAGGGTTATTTATTGACATCGATATTCAATGGAAGAGATTTACGTTTCTCTCCTTTATGTAAACTGTGAACTTCAAGACTGAATGAAGTATTGAACCGTGAACCAAGGCACAGTTATTAGATGAACTAGGACCGCAAATTCAAATGAATTATGATCGCCGACATTGCAGAACTGATGAGATGCGACTGTCTATAAAAATAGATACATAGAGTAAATGAACTTCGAAGAACTCAAAAATTGCCTTTGCGTTTGCCACTTCATACAAAAAATAGTCACAGTACGTATTCTTTTCAATTGAATAACTTCAGACATTTGGAATACTAGAATTTATTTTCCTGACTTTACCGTGTCAGTTCATGGGGATTATTCTATCCAGAAACACTATACTCTAGCTCGTGGAATATCAAGACCAACTTAACATCGCTCCGAAGCAATGAACTAATTTCAACTCCTTATTATTCAAAATGATACCAATAAATACGCAAATCCATGTTCTCGTTCATACAGAGTAAATCTTTGAAATATGATCGGCAGCCTGAGATATATCGAGGAGTCGTGGCATTTTTTCGAGATGATTCCAGAGGTATACCAGTAGGCTATAGTACAATTGGTAATCACTGGATACAATGTCAAGATTACTGTGCTGAGAGAGGACGAAATAGTCTCACTTCCAGCTGGTAAGGTCGAATGACCGTTTATTTTCAAGGAAATGGTTCAACCAAAGTCGAGCTTGCAGATCGTTTAACTTGTACATTTCTTGAATTCTTGGATCACCGGTGAATGGCGCCAGTGTGATGATAATATCTGATGTTGAAGCCGATTTTTCTTGTCGAATGAACTCAGTAAACGGTTCCAAGAGCCTTTTGGTTGTAATCTCTGAGACATTCAGAAATTGTAAGGGAACTCCAAATATTGATTCGGGGAGAAGAAGCAGCGCGATGATAAGTGAAATACCCTCTGGGGATGCACATTTTCGTACTTCTCTCCATAGCCGGAAGACAGTCTTATATGACGGATCGCAAAAGTTATTGTCGAATAATTTCTGATCAAAAATTAACTTTTAATTGATGCTTGCAAGGCGTTATACTCTATAGTGACTTTACCTCGTAAATGAAATCCGCCTCCGTACTTGGAAATGCCTCAAGGAATGGATATCGACTTTGAATATTGAAGTTGCTGCTAAAGAATACACAGTTTTTGAGATTTGTAGGAAGGTTATCTGCTTTTGTGAGGAGGATGTTGAATAATCCGTCAATGAAGTATGCCGGCGGTTTGGTTCCAACTCGGTCTTCCCTTTCTGCAAATCTCCAATGTCGTGCACACATTCTAACGGCATATATAAGACCAACTGTTATAGGCTGCGTTAGAGTTAAATTGGGAAGATTGTTTTGTAGACCCACCGGCATTGCAGTAGACCCCCATATGGCTATGCTCTTTCAGGTTATTTGTAATAATCTTGATACAGAGTTTTAAGAGCAAAATATCTATCTTAGATCCAGTGCTTCTATGTATCTTAGTCCTCCTATAATTTTTTAGAAATTTAGTAAGCCAAGGGCTCCAAATAAGTCGGAGCTCGGCCTGTGTTTGCCATAAGGTATCAAGTGATTGACATGGAAGCGGAAATAATGGCTGAAGAGTAAGTAGGCAAGCAGACAGATCGTCAGGTCCGAGCTCGAGAAGTTGCATGATAAGCGATGCTATTGGTAATTGAAGAGATGGTGTTCTCAAGTTTTCTCCATAGATTGTGAAGTGTGAAAGTAGACTCCAGACGTCGCCAGCAAGTGGAGTCAAAGAAGAGAAGACTTGTTTAAATTGCGGGCCTGGCCCCTTCCCCTCTCCAGTCACAAAATACAGGTCGATTTCTGCAGAGGAAGGATCCTTCTTGAGTGCGTCTTTGCTGCTGTCACCACCAAAAAGAAGTACTGCCAGTGGAAGATCATTGTTGCTGATGCATCTATGTAGTGATTCTATAGCACTGCGTAAATGTAACTGTACAACGCTGCGTAAATGTGATTGGGAAGATTCTGGGCAATAGTCCAATCCGTTGATCACAATTATTTGCTTCTGTGCTATGTTCATATTTCGGAGCACAAGTGCAGGCTTCGCAATGAGTTCTTCCAGTTGTCGACTGAGAGATGAAGCCGATGATGATATAGCACCCTGAACGATGTATGGTTGAAGAATCGGAAATTTAATCCCCAGCTGATAAGCAATGGTTAGGATAAGAGTACTAGGCCCAATCAGGGGAAATTCGAGGAACCCGGGTGTTGGAAAAAAAAAACTAGCTCCTAAAAGCTTATTAGCCTTCATCTGTTTGGCAACTGCATAGGCAAGAATAGATATCGACGGCGCCTGAGAATCTGGCCCATGAATGAACAATAGACTTGCTTCCTTTTCCAACGGTCCTGTGAAATGTTCTATGTCTGCGATCACATCATCATATGATGTCAATGACTTTGAAAAGGGAAACATAGGATCGTTTTTGTTTGCATTGTAGAACTCGTCAAAAGCGATGTTCTTGGCTAAGAGTGATGCCATCATATCTAGATGTTTTAGTTATCACCGAACCGATTCTCAACCGTAAAATTTTATAATATTCTCACCGAAATATTTGACCGCCTCCAAGCTAGTGCTTTCCATGAGCTGTGGTACTATCATGATCCGTTGTATCAAGTAGGACTGTCAGAGGAAGGTGTCCTTTAAATAGGAGTCAATCATCGCCTCTGGCAAGCATAGCCTTTTCACCGCCTCTAGGTCCTGCTATTTTGTGAGCTTAGAAGTACTGTCATCCGGAATTTGACAGGCTGGTGCCTAAGGTGGAAGGATTTATACAATAGGTACAAATATCTCTGATCTTCGGAATTGCTCATCGTCGGAATATACAATAAAAGCTTTTGTAGTTGTGCGAGAAGCATGAAAGGCTGGACATTAGCAGTAATACTTCCAAGTTGAAATTCATGACAGCTCAATGCAAAACGCGAGACCGTTTCCACTTTCCCGTTATGTGCGCCAATGGTTGTATAAACAGCCGTTTTAGAAAGCGGTAGGAGCCCGGAGCTGTGGCACGGAGTTATTGTATTCGTTCAAGAGATGGTTCCAATGTTCACGAACGTCCGATTGAAAGAGAGCTTAGGCACGCAAAAAAGCTACAGTACGTGTCGGGCCTTTTACAGGTGTATACACTAATCGTGGCTCATGAATGCCGCTGAATACCTGTCCTTTAGAGTTCAGTTGATAGAAATAGAGAAAATGCAGCATCTTTGCACCTCCACTGCACAGTTTCTACACATATTTGGAGCATGGGGTCGCCAGTGATCGATGATCACTCATAAGAACCTCATGCGAGGAACCGATAGCAGCATAAGCGAGAAAATAGTGGAAGAGATGGCCTTAGCATCGAGGTAGGTGCACGGCACGCAAGATAGGCAAGGCTAAATGCGTTGTTAAGCTGTTACTGAAGAAGACATGCAGTAACAAAAGTTGCCTGATCAAGTAGCTATTTCCCAGCGCGGAAGAGCTGCACCATTTCATGCATGCGCTTGACCTGTCCTTTGGTGAATTCGCTCATACACGAATCGTACGTGTAGTCCATGAAGTTATCTCCCCAATCCCAAATGTGAGCTTAAATGCACATATGAGAATACAATTGGAACTCACGAATAGGATCGGGACCACCCCCAGGGCAGGTATCACGATTGGCAGGACAGCCAGACGCCGCAGACTTCTCAGGGGGCGTATCATCGACGAAATCGCCTGTTCCTTCGCAGCCATCTGTGAAGGTGTGCAAAAGCCCTAACCAGTGTCCGAGTTCGTGCGTGAGAGTGCGACCGCCGTTGTAGTTCTTCAAAGATCCACCGGGAAGGGTCGTATATCGTAAGATAATGCCATCACTCTTTGGTGCTGAGGTGTAGTTCGCAGGTAGGGTACTAAGGCCAAGCGTTTTTGTCGTGGCATTAAACCTGACCGCATAAGTTCAAAGCAGTTGCCGAGGTAATAACAAGGCTTACCCAATAGTATAGATGTTCAGGGTAGTCGCGCCTCCTTTTCTGAATAGATATTTCATGCTGTCTTCCTGTTGTCTACGGTCGGAGTTGGTGAGTTACAGTTTCATGCTCGTAATTGAGAGCACCTACGACCCAGAAGCATTCTCGAACCAGTCGGCGCTTACAATCCTAGTAGTATTGACGTGCTTCCAAGTAAATCCTGAGCTAGAATAATCGTCGTTCAGAACTTTCATTTGTGCATCGATATGAGAATCGCTACAACATTTACGCGTGAGTACATGTAAGAGCAATAATGCAAATGAACGTACGGGATCCAGCCCCCCTCATAGGTTTCATTTGCCGCAACGACGTTCCAGTAAACATCGAAAGTCATGGGTTTCTGAACCAGATCACCACGCCTTTCATTCCTGAGACGGTCGAAGGCCCTCTCGGCAAATAACCTTTCTTCCAACGTAGTATGTGAGCCACATTCGCGTCTACAGCGTCGTTGAGCAAGGTTAAAATGATGACAATGCACACACGGTACTCACGGCAATAAGTCCTGCTCAGACCGGCTGATCAGACTAAGAGGCGTTCCCAGAACGCTGGAGATACCAAGAAGGAAAGAAATCGTGACAAAAGACAGCATTAGAAGGCAAAAGAAGGGGGAAGATCTATAGTTCGCTCGTCACCATTATAACTTGCCGTGCATCATGAATGCTATGCAGCCGGAGATTTTGAAACGCATTCAGGGTAAAATCTCAGTGTACCCAGTATATAGCGCCGTGGGGACATGTGCGCAAAGACTTGTCTCTCTCGTAGAAACGGCAAAGTTCAGTTATACGACTCTGTCGGCGTTGTTGGAAGGTAAAGTCATCATTGTCAACAGTTGGCGGCCTTTATTTGTCAATGCATGACTATAGCCACTAGTGAAGGCGTTTGCCAAATCGGAGTACACCTTCAGAGTTATCCCCATAGTTCGTATTTCCGAAATTTCTGGAAATGAATGAGAGGGTGTAGTGGCTCGATTCTTATATAAAAATCAACATCTTAATTTCATAAGATGGTTATTTTTCCAGCTGGCACACCCAGCTATTCCGAGTTTACTTAGTATTTACCCGAGGCTCTTGCGTAAGATTCATCCCCATGAATGACACTGGATTGTTTCATTAGAGTTGTCAATGTATGATTTAGACCTGGTCGAAGTGAGAGCTTGAGTGAGAGGCAAGTAGGGGGAATCGAGGATTGCCGCGTTGCGTTAATGCCGGAGTAATGACGCGTGTGATCACATTAGTCGTTTATCATTGCGCGTCTCCACACTGCCCGTCGTCGCTACTGTTATTTACCTCGTTTTTCTGCAGCTTTCGTCTCATCCTCAGCCGTATACACGACTCCCTATAACGACTTCAGCCTATATAACGCGACGATCGCAACGTTCTACAAACTCTCCAACGACCACACGTCTAGCTCTCTCCAACCATGTCAATCGCGCCGAAGGCCCTGCGTAAAATGCGGATCATCTCTATCCCTCTCACTCGCCCAAAGCCCAATCTTAATCCAACAATAGCTCAAAATGCGAATAGACTTACGTACTACCAATTCCAAATAAGTCGTCCACCACCAACGCGTAGAACAGACGAGGAAAAGCCTATAGCGGAAGGTGGAGAGAAGAAAGGCTGGTGGCCAGAACAGGGTGTCGTGAATTGGGCCACTGAAAAAGCTGCTAATACTTGGACTGGATTCGGGAAGGCAAAGGGTGGATGGAAGGTTAGTAGCTTTCTCTATGTGAATAGGACGTCGCTGGATTAACAGGCCCATATTTTCCTTATAGTTAAAGGTCTACCAGGGCGGCGAGAAACTTGTGGATCGTTTAGACTTTGAGGAATTGGCTTTGAAGGGCATAGATCCCAAGTTGGGACCAACGATTACCGGAAAGTCATCTAAACTGACTGAAAAGGAGGGTGATGCCGACCCGGCGGTCATATCGGTAAGTGTTAGTCCAACCACTGGCCTCACTGGCATTCTGACGCGTCTTATCACACAGATTCCACTTATCTACCCGCCCTCGTTGTCCTCTGGCTCTGAGGCCCTTTCAGAACTGCACGCTCTCATAACACATCGGATACCGAAGCATAGAAAAGGATTTTACACATGGATGGTTATTGCACCATTTACTGCACCATTTATGATTATCCGTGCGTTTATCAGGATCTTTATGCTCGTATGCTTGACTTACAGGCGTCTAATAATAGCTATAATACCTAATCTCCCGTTTTTCTTCTGCGTTTGGCGGTCATGGTCGCATTACAGAGGTCCGTTTCTCCCTACAATCTTCATTCCTTCATAGTGTAACCAACTCCACATAACCAGCTTGGAGGGCCTCACAATATGTCGAGTCCCTCCTGAACACTGGTGCTATCGTCCCCGAAGCGAGCGAGTCCCTAGACAAGGTCTACGAGCAATATCCCGCATCTTCCCCCGAAGCCAAAGCATCACCTTCCGTAACGTCTTCAGACGCCTCGTCAGTAATCAATTCAACGACAGACCAGGCCGAACCCAAGCACAACATTCTGCTTTCAAGGGACGCAGTACCCGCCATCGTGGAGTTGTTCAACCTCAAACCAACCACCGTCTCGGACTTGTATCGTGCGGTGGAGCAGGCAAGGGTGAGAGTGAAGAGCGGGAGGGTCGAGCTTTAGAGCTGGTTTGGCCTTCTCATGGAGCATTCGGATTAGGTGCATAAGGATTCCAATACTTATAGGGCGAAGAACACGGAGTAAAATGTGTTAAGTTATACTTACTGTTGTTTTGTTGGTTCAAGTACACATACTGTATTGCGGGTGCTAATAGTAATGAGTAGCATACATATGTAAAACCATTAGATTTGAAATATTGGTTGACTTACACAACTCTTCCTTCATTGTTCGTCGCATCCAGCCTTCGAGTCTACCAGTCGTCCTCGTGTTACTGGAAATACGGTAACGCCGGGGATTAACTTCATTGTTTTCACGGATAAGTAGAGAAAGATGCAATTGATGCTGATCATACATATATGTTGTAGAGATACTAGGAACTGGTATTATTTAGAGGACAGGCAATGACGAAAGCAAGAGAAAGAATGCATAGGATTACAACAGATTGAGAATCTAACGAGAAATCCAAAACCCAAACCACGACTCAATCAACACACTCAACCAGAGCACATCAAACAAGCATCCTTGTTTTCCAGCGAGCACTGGAGCTTAGCGTCCTCGAGCTCACGGTCCCGCTGACGCTGAAGAGCAGCAGCGAATTCGGGATCGGCTTCAGCAGCCTTTTTGGTCTTATCATCGAGCGAGAGGGAAGCGAGGGCATCCTCAGGCGCTGGTGTGGATGATGTACTGAACTTGAGAGGAGAGGGAGTGATGGGCTCTTCCTTGATGGTGCGTACAGGCGTGGAAGGACCAGCAACGGGAGCAGGGGATGGGGAAGGAGAGGATGTTGCGGACGAAGAGGGGGTGGGTATGCCGTTAGACTTCTTGGGGATGTCGTTGGCCTTGGCAAGACCTTTGGTAGCAGAAGCTTCGTTTTGTGACTTGGCCGTGTTGAGCACGCTCTGGTCGACGGTGAACTGGATAGCTTGCGCAGCCGGACGTGTGCGAAGGTAATACATGCCGGTCTTCAGGCCCTTCTTCCAGCCATAGAAATGCATGCTCGTCAATTGACCAGTGGTAGGAGACTGGAGATGGACGTTCAAGCTCTGCGACTGGCATATGAACGCGCCACGATCAGCAGCGAGGTCAAGAACCTTCTTCTGGCTGATCTCCCATACAGTCTTGTAGATAGCCTTGACATCGTCGGGGATACTTGGGATCTTCTGCACGGAACCGTTATGTGCGATGATCATGTTCTTCATGTTGTCGTCCCACAGACCGAGGTCGACGAGCTCGCGGAGAAGCCAGGGGCAGACGACCTGGAACTCGCCTGCGAGGACACGACGGGTATAGATGTTGCTGGTGTAGGGTTCGAAACACTCGTTATTGCCGAGGATCTGACTGGTTGATGCGGTAGGCATGGGGGCAACGAGGAGAGAGTTCCTAAGACCGGTGCGAGCGATCTGCTGCTTCAATGAAGCCCAGTCCCAGAGTTCGGTGGGAGTCACACCCCACATATCGTACTGGAGCTGGCCTTGTTCAGCCGGGCTACCAACCCAGGTCTCATAAGGACCATCGCGAGCAGCGAGCTCGGAGCTGGCCTCGAGAGCACCGTGGTAGATGGTCTCGAAGATCTGGATGTTGAGCTCCTTCGCTGCCTGAGAGTCGAAGGGCATGCGAAGGGCCATGAAGGTATCTGCAAGACCCTGCACACCGACACCAATGGGACGATGGCGCATGTTCGAGCGACGAGCCTCAGGAATGGGATAATAGTTCACATCTATGATGCGATTCAAGTTGTAGGCGACGACCTTGGTGACATCGTGAAGCTTTTTGAAGTCGTACTTGCCATTGGTGATAAAGGAAGGAAGGGCGAGGGAAGCGAGATTACACACGGCGGTCTCATCAGGAGATGAGTACTCGATAATCTCCGTGCACAAGTTGGAGGACTTGATTGTACCTAGGTTCTTCTGGTTGGACTTGCCGTTGGCATGATCTTTGTAGAGCATGAAAGGTCCACCAGTCTCGATCTGAGACTCCAGGATGGAGTACCAGAGCTTCTGAGCAGGG
The DNA here is from genome assembly GCA_004379715.1 of Crucibulum laeve. Classification (NCBI taxonomy): domain Eukaryota; kingdom Fungi; phylum Basidiomycota; class Agaricomycetes; order Agaricales; family Nidulariaceae; genus Crucibulum; species Crucibulum laeve. The sequence continues at coordinate 54,787 of ML213657.1, forward strand.
ATGGTCTTGCGAGCACGGCCTTCCTTCTCATACTTCTCGAACAAGGCCTCAAACTCAGCACCATGAACCTCGTGCAGGTCTGGTGCTTCGTTAGGGCAGAAGAGGGGCCAGTCACCGTTGGCCTCAACACGCTTCATACTATGGGAAGTTGTAAGCAGACAGTAAAGCAAATGAAGGAATGTGCGCATACAAGAGATCGGGGATCCAGAGAGCGTAGAACAAGTCACGAGCACGCACTTCCTCCTTTCCATGGTTCTTCCTGAGGTCAAGGAACTCGAATATATCTGCGTGCCAGGGCTCGATGTAGATGGCGAAGGCACCGGGACGTTTGTTGCCTCCTTGATCAACGTAGCGAGCAGTAGCGTCGTACGCACGGAGCATGGGCACAATACCATTGGAATAACCGTTGGTACCAGCGATGTATGATCTGGTGTAACGAATTAGCACGCATTGAACGATGCAGCACTAGTAGACGTACCCAGTAGCACGGATACAGTGAATATTCAAACCGATACCACCAGCAGTCTTGCTAATCATGGCGCAGTTCTTAAGCGTATCGTAGATGCCCTCAATAGAGTCATCCTTCATGCAGACAAGGAAGCATGAGCTGAGCTGGGGGTGGGGAGTACCAGCGTTGAAAAGAGTAGGGGAGGCGTGGGTGAAGTATCGCTCAGACATGAGGTTGTAGGTCTCGATGACACGCTCAAGGTCAGAGCCGTGGATACCGACGGCGACACGCATGATCATGTGTTGTGGGCGTTCAGCGACGCGTCCATTGATGCGGAGAAGATAGGACCGCTCGAGGGTTTTGAATCCGAAGAAGTTATACGTGAAGTCGCGGTTGTAGATAATCGCGGAATCGAGCGCCTCAGCGTTGGCCATAACAATTTCGTACGTCTCCTGGGAGATCATACCAGACGGTCGACCGTTCTTGGGATTAACTTAAGCAACGTCAATATATGACATGGGATGATAAAGAATGAATGTACAAACCATAGTTGTACAAATCTTTGATGACTTGAGAGAAATTCTTCTTCGTTTCTTTGTGCAGGTTGGAGATGGCGATGCGGGCGGCGAGCACAGCATAGTCGGGATGTTTAGTGGTAAGGTAGGCGGCAGTCTCTGATGCGAGGTTCTATGGAAGAGATTAGATGAAAGCATAACATAAGTTGCAGCTACTCTCACATCAAGCTCGACAGTGGTAACGCCTTGGTAGACACCCGCGACGACCTTCTGTGTGACTCTGCGACGCGATAAGTGATGATCTACAAATAGCGCGTGAATACGTACTCGATGGGGTTCACGTAGTTCATATCGAGTCCATAGCAAAGCTTGTCGATCCTTGTCGTAATCTACGGTGACAGTTGTGATTAGCTAGGCGCGTGGTGAGATGAAAAAGTCATACCTTATCAAACTGAACGCGTTCTTTGCGCCTAAGGATAATATAAGTAAATTTGTCGCGATACAGACGCGTCTCGACGCGTGTAGGACGTACCCATCTGCAGAAGAAAAAATGACATCAGCGTCCAACGCGACGGTGAGCAGAAGCAGAGAGACTGAACTTACCTCGCTTGTATACAAAAGCCATTGGATTGTAGGTGGCTTTTCAGAGAGCGGAGGGATTTGGGTGGAAGGGGGGAGGTGGGGATGGTGGAAGAGGCAAAGTAACAAGAACGCGAAAAGCCCCAACTTTTATGAGCTGATCACTGACTAAGCTAGATCTGTTTATATTTGTTGTCTGCCATCGATCCATGCGCCCAACGGCATAAAGGAAAGAAAATGCATGAAGGCGCATATCTGAATATTTTATCCTTAAAACCTCTATAGAAACATTGAGTAAGAAATTATGGAGATTTTTGAGCGCGAATTTTATTTTTCTACTTCGAGATTCGAGCACTATGAGGCTCTGAAGCCTTGACGAGGGTTAGGGTTAGACGCGTTCTAATTAAAGTCGCGTCAATCAACAAGTCGCGTTGTTTGATGGTATGGACGCGATTTCTTGTTGATTCTCTGATCTCGTTTCAGTCAGCATGCAGACAAGACATTCGATGACAATCAGCCGCCAGGTCAGAGTGACTCAGCGTGGATATATCCATGTCGTTATAATTGACATCGGGACCGGGATGTCGGATGATAAACGCGTTCGCAGTTCGACACGTTTCATAACGTTCACTGAATAATCATGCAACCGGTAGAACTTGATCCACTTTGCGTGGCAGAGAATAAATATCCAGTAGAGCATTGTACATATCTAAAAACATGAACACTACAAACACGTCCAAAGAACTAGGAGGTAACTCGGTATCGATATAGTTCCATTCAAACAGTGCAAGCGTACATCCTATATCCAGCGAAAATAAAGAAAGTGACGAGGAAGCCCATCGAGAACTGCTTGCGAGACATTTTCTTTGGCGGCCCCAAAGCCCCAGCTTCGTCGATGGCCAGAACCTCAGCTTCAGTGAGAGGATCTGCAATAACATATCTTAGCAAGGATATAATATGGTGCGTTGAAAAAAGGTATATCACCAATATCACCAACGGCGAGGTATTCCTCGAGATGTTGCTTATTGGAGCTTGTGCTATAATTATTGTTGGTTATGAAAGAATTAGAGTAGAGTCCGAGGACATACGTGACGATGACTGCTCCCTTGGCTTTGACCCATAAGAAGACTACTTGCGTTGGTGTCACTCCACGGAGCTTTGCAGCTACGTTAACTGGGATATCGACAGGCCCGCCAGGGTACGTGGTAATGGAGCTTCCAGGTGATTTCCGTCAGCATAAACGCTAGTTGTATTCGAGAGAGCCTAACATACGCAAGACTGCCGTATGCCTCAGTTACGATTCCATGTGCGGCGTGATACTCTAGCAGAGATTTGTTTTCGGAGTAATTGTAAGGGTGGAGACGAATCTGTAGCACGTTAGCAAAATACATACAAGTAAGTTCGTTCAACAAACCTGGTTCACAGCTGGCTTGACATGTGCTGACTTCGAGATCTTCTGTAAGTCATCTACAGAAAAGTTGCTAACACCGATAGTTCTATAGAGCTATAAGTAAATCGACGGCTCAAAATCACAAAATGGTACCCACTTGGACAACCCATCCTCCTTGATCTTCTCAAACTCCTTCCATGCCCCTTCAAAGTCGCCATTTGATATGAGTCCCGGCGAATGAATCAGATAAAGATCGACGCTCTTGATGTCAAGCTGCGAACGGCAGTGTGATCAATAGTACCTCCTTCCAACATAAGTATAAGTACACACCTTGGATAAACTGGCCCTGATAGCTTCTTGGATATCTCCACCACCATATTTCGTAGTGACATACAAATCTGAACGAGCAAGCCCGCTCTCTCGAATGGCAACTCCTACGCTCTCCTCATTCTGATACCCTATTGCTTCATTTAGTCGTGTTTATCTTCTGAAACGGTTTCACTCACACTGAGCCGTGTCTATATGCCAAAACCCGGTCTCAATGGCCTGTTCGACTTGTGCGTGGATGTCCTTCCCTTTGTTAACACTTCCAGTCCCGTACGCGATCGCAGGAATCTGTGATAAGCTTTAGAATGTTCTCTACCGCTTCAGACGTCAACAGGCTAACCTCGTTCCCATCGTTCAGCTTGATAGTTCCGAAAGGCATTCTAGCGATGTAATGCGGGGAGAATTGACAACGGATTTCTAGTGGTGTTCAACCACAATATATGCCCTTCCAAGGGGGGCGAATAGAAAGAGAGATAAAGTCCCAAGATCGAGTGCGCCATTGCTGGTGAATGTGCACAAACATGACGTGAGAACCATTTCTACTGTCATTGTGCGGCCCGATGGCGATAACAAAGATAGACAGCGAGCACCGAGCTTGCAAACAATCCACGACGACTCCGGACGCTGTACAGCGTCCATGGCCTTTACTCTGATAAATTCTGGTTCATATTCATCAAAACTGTGCTCGGAGGACTGCCTCAGCCCCGCGGAGGGCTCGCGATCGCCCTCGGGAAGTCTTAAGCGCGGACGATGCGACAGTTTGTCCGACCCAGGTCCACCGGAGAAGATACAAGCTCTCTCGAGCGAGGCTAAGGACACGGAAATGTTCTCTTCTACTAGCACACCCAGGAATTTGTGGAAACGCGACGACACGTACTACATGGACGATGGAAGCTGTATTTTGTTGGTCGAGGATACTCTGTTCAACGTATGTACTGCATCTGTCGTGTTGGCAGATCTATATTTACATCATGCAGGTTCATCGGACGATCCTGAGCAGGGATTCGTCCAGCTTCAGTACAATGTTTACATTGCCACAAGGTACCCAAGAAGCTGAAGGCAGGTCGGACGACACTCCAATAGTTCTTCCAGGAGACAGCGTCTCTGAATTTCGACACTTCCTCTGGGCTCTCTATGCACTGTGAGTAAGCAGCCATATCGCGACTAACATACTTATATCGTCTGTTCAGACCACCCGAACTCTGTGTCGTCTCCTCTCCCGCTGCTGATCTCAATGTGCTCATTGACATCGCCCGCATATCAAACAAATACTCATTCAAAACCCTTGAGACGTGGTCTCTTGATGCGATCCAAGTGTACGTCGACCGTAAACCATCACCACTTATCACGATGCCCGGTGCCGCATCATACAATTACTCTTCAAATGGTGCATCGTCCTCTCGCCGACTACCGGACGGTAATGTCGACTGTTCAGAGCAGCTGACGCGGTTGGTTCGCCTCGCGCAGCTCTGCAACCACGAGCGACTGCTAAGCACGATGGTCACATTCCTCCGCCAGCTCATGAGCAGCTCCCTTCAGTACGCGCTCCTCGCGATGACGCTTGCTGACGAGTTGGATCTGCGTGTACTCCGGGGTGCCGCTTACCTCGAAGTAATGCAAAAATCCATGGTCGTCAAACGCGCAAAAGTCGACCTCGGGCTCAGGCCCCCACCGACGCTAAACCCGGACGGATCAATCAGCGCGTCTGCATCTACTGTAGGCGAAAATGAAGGTGACGTCGACGAGGAGGGACGGCTGGTAGTTAGCCGTGAGCAGCAATTGCGCCTTCTTACGGGGTACTACCGCCTCACGGGCATATGGGAGACACTTCGCTTGACACCACCGCCGTTTGACCATGCACCGACCTGCGGTGCGACGTGGCACCAACATGGCTGTACGCAGAGTTGGCTCGAATTCTGGAAAGAGAAGACGAAGAGCGACCTGGTGCTCGCGATGGGGCTGTCGGATGTCCTAGGACGGCTGAAGCAGGTGCAGAAAGACTACGACCGCTGGGGTAGTGCGACGTACATGCATCATGATTGTCGGCTCCCGGCGAGACGAAGTATACAGGAAATGATTAGGAAGATAGAGGAGGCATTGCCTGATTATTTCGCGGACGCAGATGATGATTTCTGAATAACCATGGAGCTCTATTGGGGTTTACTTATATTTCCGCGGACATCCACTCTCCAATTCGTTGTATTAACAGGGTTTTGATTATTTACCTGATGTAATCGCTGTATGTATTGATTGTATTAATAAAGCTACAATGTAATATATTATGCTACAGGCTGAAAGTAAAAGGATATCGACGAGCGATACAGAGCAATTGTTTTGATAGTCCAGATCTACTTCAAACCTCATCAAGGTCTACGACTCCGTCCACTTCTACTCCTCTTCCCAACTGTCGTCGTACTGGTATTCAATGATTCTGGGACTTGCGAATTTCCTCTTTCAAAAATTAGATCCTTCCCATAATTATTCCACGGCCCGTCCGTTACTGACTCTGATGCTACTTTCCGTGCCGCCTGGTGCACCCCTCCAGCGGATAAACCACTGATATTCATTCCAGGCCCCATCATACTGCGCAAGATCGAATCTATGTCATTCGTCGTCGGCTGTGGTTCTAAAGACGCCTGCGAGCCACGCAGCAGCGTTTGTTCGAATAAGTCGTTGTCCTGTAGGTCCTTGACTTTTTTGCGGAGATTACGCATTATGGCATCTACCAAGGCTATTCAATCCACGCATACTCAGTCAAGTGCTTATTAGTGATGAAGGAAATCACTCACCCTCCTGCTCACGAAGTGATTGTGGGCGAGGCAATAATGGATCCCGGTTTGCGACTTCTTCCTCCTCCATAACTTTATGAATCCCGTTCTTCTCCTCCCATTTCTGCTCGAAATTAGGTTGCGGCAGATAAAGCTCGCTATCAGAGAGAGAAGTCTGGTCCGCGCGGTAGACTGTGCCGATAGAGCTTGCGGGTGAAGGTGGACGTATTACTGGAATGGCATATTCGGTGTGGTGATAATGGTGGTGATGATGGTGGTGGTGGTTCATCGCCATCGTTCGGTGGCCGTGGTCAATCGGGCCCGAAAATATTTGAGAATCAAGTTGCAGTCATGAAAGGATTGCCTTGCCTTGAGGCAGGCGTCTATAAGCGTCGCTCGTTTTGGGAGAGAGGATTTCGCGTGAGCAAACGCCTGCGAACGCGATAGCGTGACATGTCACGCGCTTTCTCATGAATTTCAATTTCGTTCTTGTTGAAGTTCACTACTCGGACGATCTGGCTTCAGCTCTCTCTCAACTATGTTCCCGAGGACCAAAATTCTATACTATTACACCATGATCTCATTAAATGACGATTAAATGATAACTACCGGAGTCTCTGCGTTCTCTGGAGCGTCGCGCTCGACAGAATTCCCGAATCCCGAGTCTATTTTTGCAGTTGTCTTCCGCGGCCTTGTCAATGCACTCTGCAAATCATTCTCGTGTCTACAATATCCATGTTCATCAATAATGACGTTGAATCATGATGAGTATCTCTTACTTTCAATGTCGTTCTCCCTGGTAGGGGTTACCCGGACCGACCTTAGTGCCATATGCCTTTCAGGCAATCAAGTTGAACGATGGGAACGAGGTGAGCGTTATGGTTTATATTGATTTTTGAAAGTCTAACCATTAACATAAATTACCACAATTGTATATCGTACGGGAATTGTTAACAAAGGAAAGGATATTCATGCACAAGTCGAGCAGGCGATAGAAATGAGATTCTGGCATGTCGTACATTCGAGTTCATACACTATCTGTTGCCTCGCGAGCTCACGGGGGTCAAACATTGCCATCGCTTATTTTAGCAGTGGAAAGCCTCTGAAGTTCACTAGTTAAACAGAATTTGACGTCTAAACAAATCCATTTTTGCTTCCGTCTTTCAGAACTTCTGCCTCGTACATAATATATTCTACGCCACTCTTCCTTTCTGGTGCTTACAGTCGGATGATTCCATCAATCTGGCGCAAGCAATGGTAAATAACTTGTACGCAGGAACCACAACCATCAGGTCCAACAACTGCTCAGAAAATGTTGTCTCCTTCATGCTCCATATATTCTCGAGATCTAGATTACTACTTCTCTGATGGAAATGCTGTCCTATTGGTAGAGGATACCCTTTTCAAAGTTGTGCTTTTTTTCTCTGAAGTCTTCAACTTTTTTATCTCTGACGAAAGTGAATTTCAAATAGGTTCATCGATCTATTCTTTCCAAGGATGGATCCACCTTTGCGAATTTGTTTGTATTACCTACGCAACTGGGTAGCAGTGAGGAGGGGAATGACGACCGTAATCCAATTTGCCTCCAGGGCGATACTGCAGAGCAGTTCCGGGCGCTATTATGGGCCTTATACGCGTTGTAAGTTGACCAGTTGCAACGCCTCGTCCATTGCCATAACAGTCTCAATGATCCTGATTTATTCATACAGGCCCGCTGAAATTATACAATTCACCATGTTTGCTGGAGATCACAGATTCTATCACATCGCCCGTCTTGCCAACAAGTACCATTTCGCAACCACCGAGACTTGGGCTCTTGAAGCCATACCAGGCTATTTCAACCGCATAGACACACAGCTAGTGGTTGCAGACTTAATTCCTGCAACTGAAGTTGCTTTCTTGTGCGAGCACGATGAGCTAAAGAAACTCACTGTCTCACGATGGAAGCATTACCTCGGGGAACCTACAGACATCGTTGCAGCGATCAACATTTCTGAAAAGCTGAATATACCAGATCTTCTAGGAGAGGCGTACCATCGCATGATGCTGCTAGGTCGAGAAGTGTGGGACTCCTCTCTGACCGCTTCACAACGAATACGTCTTCTCTCAGGATTCTACAACATCTATAAAATCTGCGAATCCCTTGGATCAAATGAGCCTAAATACGTTCATGCCAATTCTTGTCCAAATCATTTTCAATGCTACAATGATTGGACGGAAATCTGGAACATTATTCACAAGTCAGATGGAGGGATCATCGAGCAATTAATGTCGATCCAGAAGTTTGACTTACTGGGAAAGCTCATGCTGACAGAAAGTATTATGAAGAACATGATTGATGACGATCCGAGCATGAGGAGACTAGCTGCAAGCATTGCAAAACCGTGCTTGATCCGTGCATACGAGGCGACGCAGTGCAAGCTAGCAGAAACGCGAAGCAATTTGGCCAATTACTTTGCAAATGTAGAATAATGTTTTGACACAAAAGGACATCTTGAAGTGAGTGAGTCGTGGTGATACCTATCTATCATGCCATTTTATCACTCATGAACTGCTCACGAATGACGATCTTTAGTTACGAGGGTTGCACGTTTATAATTATTTTACAATTCCCAATGCAGACTTTCCGCTGTATTGGACTAGAAGATCATGAACAGCTGAACGGACATCGTCCGCGTGTGGTCTGTCATCCGCACGATCTGCCCAACAATGTTGGATCAAATTCCATTGTGCATCATCGACAAATGGATGTGTAGGCCGACGAGGCTTGATCCCTTTATTTAGTTCAATTACTACGTGAACGTCATTAGATAAGTAATGATAGGGGATCCGTCCAGATAATATCTGAATTAAACTTGATTTTAGTACCATAGAAGGCTCATGAAAGCTAATAAATACCTCAAGCATTACGCTGCCAAAGGAATATATATCACTGGAGGTAGTGGGAATGATGACTTGATCTTCTTCGTAATCTTTGTAGAACAACGGATCTGCCCATCGCACAGATCCACCAAATGTAGATGTGATGTTTGCAGTGCCATGCAGTTCCATAACGATACTTGATAGTCCAAAATCAGAGAGACGAGCGTTCCCATCGTCGTCGATCAAAATGTTGGACTATAAATAGGAGTTTAGTTCATGTTCACAGCAATATGTAAAGCATAAAAGGACATACGCCACTCAGATCGCCGTGGATAATCGAAAACGAATGTACTATTTGCGCTCTTAGGTTGACTAATCGCATAGTTATCTAAATCAACTTACAATAAGCTAGTCCGTCCGCGACTTGATTTAGCTAGACTAGCTGTCAGCAAAGGCTTTTGTCTGGCATACACGTTGAACTCACAAGATTTAAACGGTCTGATACAGACAGAATGTCTCCACAGTGCTCCATGTATTTTCCAACAGTCCCGTTATTTAGCCAAGGGCATACCATCGATATGTACGGACCGAAATCGGATGTAACGCCGTACAATTCAAGAATGTGAGGGTGATTCAGCTTCTTCCATATGTGTAGCTCTCGGCGTACTCCCTAGTGACCGAAACATCCGTCAATCCTGTAACGAAGTTTCTGGGAAGAGAGGAACATACTTGGGTTAACTTTTCTTCTACTTCAGGATCGCGGATAGTGGCTCGGAGGACTTTGACAGCAACCTAAATGGGAACATTAAGACAGTGGATTAGAAAAATATTTCAAACGAATCTAATGACGGACCTGTACTTGAGAGCCATCTCTTTTCCATATACCTTTCCAGACATCGGAATAGCCACCATGAGCAGCCGGATACTTTCCTTCTTTTTCGATACCCCCTGTTAGGTCGAGTAAAGACATGGTATCTTTTTCATCGACCATATTAATTTTGAGTTTTGAGTCACCCTTTGATATTTTGACGATAGTTTCATCATTCGAATTTAGTTGCATGGATTTGACGCTCAGAGGGCTTTTTGGTATGCCTAACATATTGTTGAAAAGTGTCGGTAGTAGATTGGGTGAGAGAAGAAGTGATTTCCTATCACTTTGGTCCTTCTGCAAGACGGAAGAGTTTTCCGAGTGTGGATCTTTCCTTCCCCTAAGACTCCACGATTTGGCAACAGAGGAATAATGAACATGATCCTCATACTCATCTTCATCTTGAGGAACAATTAGCAAAGTTCTTTGATTATATTTGGAAACCTACTGAGAAACCATATTTCGCCGAATTCTGTTTTAGGGTTCGAAGTCGAATGATCCACAAACGTCACAAAGCGCCTTAAAAGCCCAACCCATTGTTCGTATTGCAGCGGCATCAAAGGGTGAAACGTCTGTGAATGTTCATGTCCATTTTCTTCACCCCATACAACTTCAAAAAACTCTTGATGATCGTCAGAATGCACCTGATTAAAGCCGGAAAGGAAATAAATTACCGATATCGATGCAATGAAGAGATTTCAACATTTCAGTAGGTATTGAGTGTATAATAGTTAACGGAGTAGTTTCGGCCAGTGCAGGACCCATCTCCCAAGACTTTATAGGGTATTGAGTTTGGTTGGCCGCTTGACACTTCGCCTTGCAGAATAGTAGGACCTTTTCAAAGAGAAATACAGAGAACTGTGCCCCAGATATATGATCAACTACTAAGCGATCGTCAAGAAGGAGCAAGCCAAAGTCGTCCACATTCACGTCATCATAACGAGTGAGACGAGCCTTTAAAATAGACGAGGACCACATCGTGCGCAATTCTCGACCAACCTCGTCAATGGTAGTTTGTGCATCTTGCATGTGGAACGTTGTAGTGCAGAGTGAGTCGTATGAGGGTTCACTGGGAAGGCTGATGTCAAGGACTGCCTGGACAACATAAATGAAGCATATCTATATGGATGGAAAAGGACGGAAAAGTACCTGCAGGATCGATCCATACTCCGAAATGCGGTTTAGGAGACTTGAAAGATGTACACGAATCTTGTTTGCATCACCGGAGAGATGGGGCTGAAGATGACCATTGAGCAATTTATTAATAATATATAATGAGAAACTTACGCTAATCTTTATTCTTTCTAAAAAGTCCGAAAATATCAAGAAATTAGCTGTGATTGACCGATATGACGACAGGATATCATTTCTGGAGTGTTTATTCTTTGAAAAGGAGCAATCAGACACAAACAAAAGATATGAAATTAGACACACCTTGAAAGAGAATATTTGATCCCAGCGTTTGCACTCATCCTTGGGATTCTCTGTCTCCAGTGAGTTTAATATATGTCCATGGGCTTGACATATGCGAGCAGCATGTACGATGAAACCTTCTAGCGTGGCTTCAACGTTTTCCATACTTCCTAGTAGCTTTGAAGCTGAATCCTGAATGTAAAAATGATTGAGTTACTCGAAGACAAAAGATGCACAGACAAGGGATCACATACGACAACAGTTAATACTTTAGATACATGTATACGCTCAGAGTCGATTAACTGCTTATAGAGACTCATTTTCCGTGCTTCAGATCGATGCGGAACGACAAAGAGACCGGGATAAGTCTCTTGAAGAGACGCGAGCAAGCGATTCACAGTCTGTAATACCTATAGAGTATAATATTCAGCAAATGTACTAGGAAAAGGAATTCAAATTCAAATTCATAAAGTTAATACCTTGGAAAAAGTTGCATTAGATGAGTACAGGAAGTCTTCTACGCGAACAACCTCTCCGTATGATATCTGCCCTTGTACCTCGAGCAACTGCACTCGTTGTATTAAGTTAACAAGAAACATCCTTCGATCGTTAATGGAAACACCAGCAAAGTCGAATGTGTTTGCGTCTACGACGAGATCCCTTGGAGTAGGAGAACCCAAAAGATTCAGCAGTGTACCCAACGGAGGTCCGTACGCAAAACATTGCCATAATAACTTCAATGGCGTGTCAAGTCCTTCTGGAATGTAATCTCTTGTGTATTCTAGCCATGGTCGGAACTCAAATATCAACTGAAGACGGGAAAGGACTCGGAAAGATTCCAGACGTAACTTGTCGGTGGGTGCCTTTGGAGGATGGGGTAGGGACATAATAGTGGCGAAAGACGCAATGAGAACAAAGATGAAATGAGTTGGCTGGCGTTCATTATGGTTTAAGGTCAATAACTCATCATGATGGCAGGCTGTGCCAGCGGCAGCAATCAATGTCAGCTTAATAATGAGCGCTAATCTGGTTGATGGGAAGCTGAATAGGCGCTATCAATGCGTTTTGCCTGTAATAAGTGTAAGTAGACTTGTAGGACAAACTTCTGAATTGAAGAGAAACACATCCGAGGCAGCTACTTGTCGGGAAAAGTCACGAAGGGATAAATATTCCTAAGTGAAGGCCGACCTGTCGTTGGTTATTAATAATTGTCATTAGATCTGGCTACTACGTCCTCATCTACCATAAGTTAGCGGACTCTTACATGAGATCAATAAAATGGCATTCCAGCGTCCCTACTCTATGCTAATGAGTCAGAGTCTATACGTATACACAGTGATTAGGTGGCATGTTAGTTGAAAATTCTAGCCTTGTTTGTCAATATTTGTCTAGCAGTTATTTAGGGTCTGTTAAGATATATTGACGTGTATTTGTCTGTGACGGGAGCGCGAGGTTGATCGCGGTCACGGCACATGAGAGGTTGAGAAGCTCGAGTCGAACGGGATAGACTAGCGTAGGGTATATCCAATTCGTAGAACTTGGGGACTCGTAGTCGGATACGAGGCCCCTTATATACTGTAGGTAGAATCTAACTATACTAAATGAGTGAAAGTGCTATCTACTAGAGATACTAAGTCCGAAACTAAGTAATCTAAGATAATCCGAGATAAGATAAAGGATTGTGGTAATGTTTGTCTAGGTATCCGTCACAGTCTTTTCCCCTCTAAATATAAAATCTGTGACGTTTTGGTGACGTTGTGGCGCTGGTGGGTCCGTCTGGACATATGCCACCACGTACAGCTCTCAAAGTCCTAATAAGGAACACTCTGATTACCCATGCGAACTGTCGCAACCTTCCACGATCCGTATGATTTAACGTGAACCTGCTATTTGACAGATCACCAATACGGTTTACTCACAATACTTGAGCGAATCAAGGGGCCAGTATGGAAGCTTTTCACAAAGGTATGAGTATGATACAGCAGCGGTGTACTACGAATATACTATATATGTAAAAACAGTAGCTTATCGTAACTATTTTTAAACCTTCTGCGTTGAATCTTTATTCGTGAGTCTTGACGTTAATCATTTAAGCTTATCATTGCTAAAAATACTATTTCTTATCTCTCTCTCTCTCGAAGGACGGAGCTGCTCTGACTTCTCATCGGTTTGCGGTTAGTTCCATATAAGCTCACCATTCTCCCTCGTAGATACTACGCTTCAATCCCATTGGATCCACAAATAACCCTGCGTCATCCATATTTAAAACAACCCACTTTCATGCAACAACGGTGGGCCTAGTAGCCGTCATCTGTCATTATTACCACCGACCAGAAACAAAAATGGTATGATCCTACAGCTCACTCTTCCGCGAACCTAAAAATACGCCCGTGAGTCACTAAACTCTATTCCTAGTCCATGCGTTCGCTGGGTAAACAGAAGAGAAGAATCCAAAAAGAACATCCTCTCATGATCTTATTAATATCAACGAACGTTGTAAGCTCACCATGACGCTATTGCGTCATGTTGATCCTCTGGTACTGACGTTCACCATTCAACTCGTTATAAAGGTGGGCTTTGGGCTTCAAGAGGTCTCCCCACCACCCTCTCTGCAATATTGTGTCTCCCACACCAACTTTCAAGTCGTCTTTCCCTATGTCTACTTCTGTTGTAAACGCCCTTCGCTTCAACACTCGCATCGCGCATGGAGCCAAGCATATCCTTGCTCGCGACCGGGCTCGTGCTCAGAAGCTCCTCGCTGGGTTGCATGCTCATGGTCCTGCTGCATTCAATGCCAGGAAAGTGTCAAAGCATCATCACCATGGCGGTGGCCAGCAGCAGCCACCCACCCCTTCTCCTGTTCCCCCTGCTGGAGATCCAACAGCCTCTGGAGATTCCATCGATGTGACTGATGCTGGTGAATCTCACATAGGGCCTTCAAAGTTTAACATCGTAATTAATAGTCTATTCCAGCCGTTACCTACACCATGGACGTGGGCGTGGGCCAACCCCCGACCTCGTATACTCTTCTTATCGATACGGGCAAGTATTTGATACTATCCATCATCGATAAGTCTAATATGAACTGTGGTGATCTTAGGGAGCTCCAACACGTAAGTTTAAATCTTTGAATAACTGGAACTTCCTATAACGTACGGTTATAGCTGGATCGGAGCAGATAAGAAATATACACCTACTTCAACGAGCAAAAATACCCGAAAGCAAGTTGTACGTATATTAATTGTTTTCGGCTCTTCGAGACCTCACGAAATATTTTAGACTGTGACATATGGATCTGGCTCGTTTACTGGCACGGAGTGTATGTTTGCTTGTCTTCGACTCGAATGTAGCTGAATATTTAAGATTTTCAGTCATGGACCAGGTTTCTCTTGGTGGTGATTTGGTAATTCAGAATCAATCTATCGGCGTTGCCAGCAGTGCACAAGGATTCACTGATGTCGACGGAATTTTAGGGTAAATATTCCATCGTATTATGTGCTCTTTAAGCTAAATAAAACTGTAGCATTGGCCCGGTGGATTTAACGACAGGTGGAGTGACGTACTTTCAAACGCCATCAAACACACCACTTAGTAGCATTTTAATCTACTAGGCACCGTCCAGGGAACTACGAGCGTTCCTACTGTTACCGATAACCTTTTCTCGCAGAAGATCATCGAAACAGAATCGATTGGTATTTCCTATGAGCCGACGACTTCCACCACCAATGCTGCCAACGGGGAATTAACGTTCGGTACCACTGATCCTTCTAAGTACGTCCATTTTGTCTTTCTACGCTACTGGCCTAAACTTATTCTGCTTCAGATTTACAGGAGAGATCAGTTATACGCCCATTACCTCTCAGTCCCCAGCCAGCAACTATTGGGGTATCGACCAGACTCTTGCTTACGGAACGGACACTACCTTGTTGGATGCTCAGGCTGGAATCGTTGACACTGGCACTACGTTGCTCCTCATTGCCACAGATGCATTCCAGGCGTACCAGAAGGCAACGGGCGCTACCCTCGATAAGTAAGATATTTTCTTTTTACAATAGCGTCTTTGGCTTATGTTGTCATAGCACGACTGGTCTTCTTACAGTCACCGAGGAACAGTTCAACAACATGCAAAGCATGTTCTTCCAGATTGGCTCGGTACGTCCATGTCTTGCTATTCAGCACATCAGACTCAATTACACATTTATGAAGGTCACTTATGAGTTCACCCCCAATGCCCAAATTTGGCCCCGCGCCTTGAATTCTATGTTGGGTGGCCAAGAGGGAAAGATTTATCTGGTCACGGCTGACCTCGGGAGCAACAGCGGATCTGGGCTCGACTTCATCAGTAAGTTCGTTTTAAATATTTATTCATTCAATTCTCATTTTCTCTCGCAGACGGTTTCGCGTTCTTGCAACGCTTCTATAGCGTTTATGATACTACCAATAATCGTGTCGGACTTGCGACCACTGAGTTTACTGATGCTACCACTAATTAGGGACAATGTGAATAACAAGGATATATTTTATGCACACCGGACATATTTCAAATTATACTTCTACCGTCTTTCGTGAACTGGTTATGAGTGTCGCTAGCAGCACATGTACTTATATTATTGGACAATGGACACTGATGATTCAAATATGCTGAACAGAGATACTCTGCTGTCTATGAACCTACTATTACTTTGAAATGTTTGCTTCTGGAATATCCTACAGTTTCAATACAGATTCCACGATAAACATGCTGTTGATCCTCAGAATTCTTGCCCAATGATGACAAAAGTAGCATTGTACCAAGCATCCTTATTGGTCGCGATCGTTTCTATTGCGTGGTTAATAACGTTGACTAGACTCTGAATATTCTCCCGGAATATTTCTTTTACTCCTTTTATTTAGCACTATTCCCGACCTCCATTAGATGTAAGAGCTGTATACCGGAAGCAAAACCGAAAGTCCGATCATTCCGGGAAAATGACGTCTGATATGTACGACTGAACAAGAACGATACACTCTCTTCACCGATACTATTACTATGGCGGAGAAGCTCCTCGTGAGCTCAAACTCAGGGATCTTAACATTGGTATTACTATTAGAAGTGGTCAGACATCTGTGTTTACTCTATTGACAGCGGCGCGCTGGGTCCATGACTTGTGTGCTGGCGAGTAAAGCTTATATTATTCAGTGTCAAATCGATTCTATATCAAATTATCCTGTATGTCAGGTCATCCACCAAGGCTAGCATGTAGAGATCCAAACTAGTCCTCTGTAGCTTTTACCCATTTAACAGTCAAAGCAAAAATTCAGCTTTTGGTGCAGTACGTAACCGAGTTTTCTCTAATAGTGAAACTTTCTTATTGACGCATCAATGTCAACCTTCGAGACAGAGATATTCGAGAAATTATGTAACGCTGACGGATGCTTCGGGAAAAGCGACGAGGTTTGGAGTCAATATTTGCATTCATGCTAAAGCCTGACCCGGGAAGCGGACCGGACAGGCAATAGCCTTAAATATCAGTAAACGCAAACAAAGGTCTATGCCCTGCGTTGAAAGTTGAGGTACCAAGCATTATGCATGCCCAGTCATAATCTAGATAAATAAATGAACGTTCGCCCTGTCCAGCAGGTAACGCCCGGGCCAGTATTAAAAGTAGACGCTCGAAGACAGAGCATGTGAATATCCCGAATAGCGAAATCACAGAGCATAGCCAGTCGCTTCTGTGTCCTCATTGGCTCCTCTCTCTTCCTCCAATGACGATATTCGCCGTTCAACCTCTGAATTACCACCACCACCGGCAGAAGACACCCTTTTAAGCCTATCAGCCATATTCTCCTTCACTGAATGCTCCGTACGTAGCGCACTCGGGCTGGAGCTGACCACATGCACCTCAGGCGTAGCTGTCAGTGGCGGACTACGAAATGCGTCACTCTGAGGAGAAGTGCTTGTACTCGTGGTGGTGATGTTTGAACTGTCATCCCCTGACTTGGTCCTCGCAAGCGAGAACCTAGGCGCACGCGTAGATAAGAACGACCCAATTCCAGCACTCCATGACGACAAGTTGGGTTTCAGCGGACTAGCTACCCCAATGGGCGTCTGCCCTGGCGAATCCCATCGATCCGAACTTGAAGAAGTCGAAGTCGAAGTCGCAGACATTGAACTCGATCCAGACGCAGATGTGGAAAGCGAAAATGGGCGTGGAGCTATTTGTGGTGAAGGAGATAGAAATGAAGAAGAATCTGAGCCATCCAAATCAGCTCGAGATACTTCCACAGGCGTACTGGAGCGGGAGTTTTTATCGTCACTTAGTGTGGATGAGGAAGGTATTGATGATGAACTGGCGGTGCGTTGGGCCCAGCGGCCTCGTACGCCTTCAACGGCTTTGAAGAAACTTGTAGAGCCCGTAGCGAGTGTCCTCGCGACTGCTTCTCGTGCTGGCGCGAGCTGTTGTTCAAGTTTGAGTTCCTGAATGCCTTCTTGTAGACGAAGACCGATATCTGCGACAACGGATGGTTTTTCGTTACATGGATGTCTATGTGATGAAGTCTGTTGATTAATGATGCAAGATGTTAAGAGGCAGAGAACGAACCGTGGTTCAATGATATCAAACAATAGCGGATCCGTCGTCCGTTCCCAGACATCATACGCATTCGTCTTTTTGAATTCTGATATCCAGAGGGGGTTAAAATCTTCCGTTGACGTCGAGTCACCTCCTATCATTCCAACATTCCTTCAGCATATGTAAAGTATAGAACAAAAAGTACGAAGACAACTTACCACTCCCACCAGTAATCAACACCCCACTCCCCTCCCCCTTTATCATAAAATCTCTATACTTCACAGACGACAGCGCAGCGGACACATACTCCTCGAATTTTGTGCGTAAGTAATCGTCGCTTCCCTTGAACCTATTCATTCATTCACAGGTTAGAATTCAGATTTCTCATTGAGGGAGAAAAAATGAGCAGAGCGTACTGCATCCCTGGCGACTTCGTCGGATCTGCGTCATCCCACCCATCATTCACGTCTGTGACGATGTCGTCCATCCATTTACGATCTGCGGCGGTTAGGCCTGCGGAACGTTCTAGTTTGGGATCTCGGAATTCGAAGACCCCTGTTTCGATCTATAGAAATAAACGACGCGTCAGCCCTTCGTTGAAGGCTAGTTGGAAGGAAGGAGGGGGAAACGCACATTAACCAGCAGATCAATCTCATTCTGATGTGTCACGATCGAATTCGTACACCCACATAGCCAACTAGGCGTGTTCTTGATCATATCCAGCTGCTGTAAAGGCAAATACGGCTGGAAGAACGCGTCTTTGCCAAATAGATCCAGTGGTAGGCCCATGAATGCCATCATACTCTTATGATCTGATGTCTTAAGTGAGGTGGGGCGGGAGAGGGTCGGTGCACGTGCAGCGAGCGGTGGGGAGCCGCAGTCATCTAGGGTTTGAAGGAGCCCGGGGAGGAGGGAGACGAGCGAGTATTGGTATGTGCAGAGCCGTTCGACAGGATGGCCGTAGAACATTATCTGTGGGTGTAGTTCAGTAAATAGACTGAAGATAAGACCTCACACGCACCCGTTTTTGCAGCATCAATGCCTTGACAAGGATGAGTGTCCGCTGGCGGAAGGTATGCACGAGCTCGCGGAGGCTCGTGCCCATATATAACCCGCTCTCGGTAAGTTGCCCGCGCAGAGACGGCTCGAGGGAGAGCCCAAAGTCATCGAGAATCGACGTGTCCCGGAAGTCTTTTTGGTGGAAGAGCGCGGTGGTTACTACGCGTAGTTTTTCACTTTGGCGTGTAAGTCGACATATCAACGAAGATGAAAGGAAAAGCTCACCGAATAGGGCCAAATACGGGCTTAGAAGCCAATACAACGACAGCCTTCTGTACGGTTGATCGCGTGACGTCGGGTCCTTTGAATTGTAGCTTGGTGGCGGGGATTTGTTGGTTGCATGAGATGCCAAAGACGGTAGTAGGGTTCGGGTGCGACGGGACGAGGTGAAAGTACGTGTAGTCTTCCTTGCTCTATGAAAAGTTAGAACAAATCCAAGGAACAAACGAAGCACGCACCAAATGAGCTCCATCAGGCAAGGCCAGAAACGGAAGTATCTTAACGATCTCCTCGTCGTCGAATATCTCACCGCGTGAGTACTCAATGCGCGGTCCAACAAGGTGGTTGAAGTCAACGAGGGCGATGCCGAGGATGAGTCCGCCTGACGGGGGGAGTACGAGCAGCGACTCGGGGCGTGCTTTACGTGAGGATGTCGATGTGAATGATGTGACAGAGATGGCGTCATCATGGGTCAACGGCACTGGCGGAGGGTATGTAGGCAACGGCAATGGCGGTGGGAGGGTTTTCTTCGGCGAGGCAGGGGATGACGAGGCTGCAGATGTGATGGGGCTCTCGAGGCTGATGTTAGTGCTTTCTGTCGAGCTGATGTGGGAGGCGCGGTGCGAGTAGGAGCCGGAGGAGCGGGCAAAGGATTGCCGTGGATCGTGCTCGTCGTGCGATAGGGTTGAGAGTCGAGAATGTCGTGGCGAGGACGAGGGCGAAGAGAGCGAGATGGAGCGTTGGGAGGCGGTGTCGGCGTCGTCGTCGTCTTGCTCGCGGAGGAAGTCATGGAAATCAGGCATTGGAGGGGCCGGGGATGGAAGTGGAAGCGAGGAGGACATGTCGATGGCGAGATAACAATAGTCGTCGTTATGATGAGCTTTCGTCGTCGTGAACGACGTCCTGCTTGATGTCAATGAACTCGCGTGCACGGGTTGCAACGGCGTGACGCGATTAGATTAGAGATTGTCACACAGGGGGTCTTTCCCTCGAGATCAGTATTCTATTCCCGTCCTATACGTCACACTCATTAACCCCGGAAGAGGTCTCCGATGGGCCGCAGGCATCATCATTTTTATGCACAACAGGCGTCCTCCGCGCCAGAGCCTCCATTAGTCTCTCCTTCGTTGCCACATTAGACTAGATACACTGGGGGTAGCTGCTATCCTTCTCTCCTCCTACCACCATGTACCTCCCTCTCCTCACCAGCTGGTTCCTCTACTCCTATTCCTCCTACACGGCTGCCCTCCCCGCCGACCCCGAGCGCTCGCAGGCCGTGCTCTCGTCTCCGCGGCAACCACATAGCAATGTCACTGGAAACTTGGTTGGGTGGTACGACCCACGAGAGAAGGGGGGGAGGCTACTTGATGTCAGTGTGCTTTTCTTCATCGTCTGAGCTCCGTCTGACGCAAGAGATGTAGTTCACGACAAAGAAATACGGCGAGCCACTGAACATAATCATATCTGGCCTTTCCGACCCCTTTATCCTCACAGATAATGGGTTTCACGTATATGCCAAGTACTTTTTTTTTTGCTCTCATATCCTCCAAGGCTCATCTTTCATCGTCTTTCAGATCCCTAGGCTACTCAGAGGAATGTCTAGGACTGCACTACGGCAACATCCACGCCGCTGACCTCGGAGACGGTGACGGGCGGAAACCCGAACTATTCCTTGCGCGGCAGTACTACTTCCCCGTTTGGGGAACGTGTTGGGAGAGTCTAGCAGGCGGACACCACTTTCGCGCGTGGAAACAGAATGGGACGCATGCGGATAGTGGGGCGTGGTTTATCGGGTGCGTTTTTTTGCTTTATTTTTGGCATATTTTGTCGGTCCCCTTTTTTTAATGGCTTAGCTGATATACATATGTAGTGCATCGAAAGAGCTTGACTCAAGTAGACACCATACTATCGTACCCAACGGGTACAACCTTGGCCGCGACTGGTTTGTTGATCGAGCCGTTCAGGGTACCCGGTGGAAAGGCATGTGGTGGAAGGCTGATCTCGAATGGCAGGATTTGTTAGAGGAGGGTAATAAAGGTGAGTAATGCTCCTCCAATTTTGTTACATTATTATTCCGTCGAGGATGAAATATTCATCGATTCTTTGCGTAGGCGTCAATCACGGCATCAAACAAGATGGCCGCGTCGCTGTACTCACTGTCCAGCGGCTGTAACACTCCCCTCAGCCCCACATCTAGAAGAGTCAAACTGACAGCTGTGCTCCTCTCTTCGGTCCCCCACTCGTTTCATTCCCCACAGTCCGATCTCCACTCCCTTTTCCTGATCAGATCAAGCCCCTCACGCCTTTCTGTCGTCTCTCGTTGTCCGCCACACACACGCCTGTATTGACTTGACCTCTCTCACTCTGTTCATTGTGCCCACACTCATCAACCCTGTCTTTATCATCTCTATCTCATCCTCTCTGGATTTGGCATTTCAAGCATCATATCTGCATTACTGGATCACACTTAATTGCATCCAAGGATATACCTATCCTAAATAGACTCTCGGACGCTCTAGCTTCTAGACCTAAATAACTACACGGCATTGGCATTATACTGTAAATATGTACTCTTCACTCCCGTCACCTATTTATTCTCTGCCCATCTATTTATTATGCTTCTTTACAGCTCTTTTACGACTTAACGACTGTACGACTTATGTATATCTCCTTCCTTCTTCTCCCCTTCTTTCTGCCTTGCTATCTCCCATCCCTCATAAAATTCACATAGATTCACGGCTTGTATTTACATATCTCCATAATGTGTTGTTATAAATTATGGATGGTATTGTAACTGTACATATCCATTAGCCATTGTTCTAGTGAATAAACCTCTCCTTTGTGTTATCTTTGCAGGTGGCCGACTAAATGTTTACTAATTTTTGTGTCACTTTCTACTTTATTGAAATATTACTTGATATAGTAGCTGTGCTAGAGCTCGCCCTACCAGCACATTTTTCCAATATTATCATATGCGTCCTTAAAATATAATTGTCCATTATTCCTCTTGAGTTTTTCGCTGAGTGCCACATCTTCGCAGATGCTCCAGACTTCCTGATTCTTCCCAGCATGATAACCCTGCTTCATCATAGGAGTAGATTTGGGACATAATTAAGCTTCCAGCTGAATCGGACAAACAACGGCAAAGACCGGCGGCGAGCACAGACGCGTCGCCATTGAACACGGTGTCAACCAGTGCTCTCCTCGTATCTCTTCAACTTCAAAATGCTTACTCGTTGCCTCGTCCGACATGCAAGCCGACAAACAACTCTTGTTGCATCTAGTGCCCCTTACACTGCTCGATGTCTAGCGACGAAGGCACCTAAAAAGCTGTCCTCGACGGCCACACCACCGAGTCCAGCCAGTGCCCATTCCGCGGGCAAGACTGCTCAGAATGACAAGTCCACACCAAGCACCAAGCCTGTTGCTCAGGAGAAGAGTTGGTTGACGCGACAGGTGCAATCTTCACCAGCGTTCCGCAAGTTCTTTTTGACGTTCACGAACGCGCTGGGTTATGGAAGCCCCAAGCAGCTGGCAGCACGGAGAGCGTTCGTCCTGTATAGGCATGTGTGTGCTGTAAAGCCTGACGAGGATAAAGTCTTTTGGCAAAAAGGTACGTATTATGTTCGCGTATGACTTCAGATGTCGAGTTATCAGTCAGAAACTACTGCCCATTGTCGCGGTGCTTTGCTGAACAGTTCTTGCTATTTCCTGGATGTAATCTATCACTGCCCAATATTTTTCACCCCGTAGCGTGTTCTATGACTATTTAGTGTATGCGAAGGCACGGTCATGACAGAAGTTTTCTTCATCTACCCGTCCGGATTACCTTTTCCACACACTGTACTAACTCTCTCCTCTATAGACTGCTCCCTGCCTCTCACTTTCCAATCCCGGTTTACAATCACCAACCTCCACATCTGGCTGCTCACAGTCCACCTACGGGCACTCCCCAATCCATTAGGGATGCACCACACCCAAACCCTCATCGACCATTTCTTCATCAACATTAACGACCGGATACGGGCAGTCCTACGCCCCCCCACCGAGCCCACCAAGCCGTATGCCTTTCACGCCGACTTCTACCTGAACCCGAACGCGCCCAAAGAGGGTGAATTGGACGAGCACGGCAAGCAGCAGAAGCGGCCACTTCTCGGCGTCCGCACACAAGATATGCTGGTGACGCGCCAGATGAAGATCTTCAAAAAGCAGTGGGCCGGTATGGGGATGTCCTTGCATCTGGGCTTGGTGACGAGCGATATGGAGCTCGCAGGCGTGGTGTGGAGGAACATGCTCGGTGCTAGGGGTGCGCAGGGCATCGCATATCCTGACTCAGCATCTTCACCTGCGAAGTACCGCCGAGCAGTAAATCTCGTCGGTGGTGAGGTGACGAAGGTCTCCAAGATCGATGTAGATCAGGAAGAGACGAAGGACGACGGGT
This sequence comes from Crucibulum laeve, assembly GCA_004379715.1. Taxonomy (NCBI): domain Eukaryota; kingdom Fungi; phylum Basidiomycota; class Agaricomycetes; order Agaricales; family Nidulariaceae; genus Crucibulum; species Crucibulum laeve. Next base: position 78,227 of record ML213657.1, read on the forward strand.
CGGGCGTGCACGACTTCTCACCCGAGGAAGCTGATAAGTACGTTGCGTATCCTGAACTGATGCTCGATGTTGTGGGGTATATCCGTCGAGAACTCGTCAGATTGCAAAATGTGAGCGATGCAGAGATCATGGAAGGCAATTGGGAAAAGTTGAGATTTGGAAAAGTGACGCCAGTCAAGATTCCAGCCAGCGAGAAGCTGCGATAATTAACTATGGCTACGGGCTGGGGGATGTTCGTAATAGTCTATGAGGATAATTCTACTGTGAGCTTTCATTAGCTGTCGTCTTCCTTCAACCGGCTCACACTTCCGAAGGTAGCGGCTGATGATAATGTGATCGAGAATTCGAGCGACGGGATGTTTATCATCTTCTCCACAGCGTGAAACACTGTTTCCTTCGACTGGAACGGAACATAGAAAGCCTCCTTAGTATGTAAAAGGAGGAGACAATCCGATAATACCATGAACATGTTGAAGGTCAATTAACTGATAGGCAACGGATGAAGTCGTACAAGAAACGCGTACAAGTTGTAGACCCAGTGAGTCATCGTCAACAGAACAAATCCCAAAGATTGGTACGTGGAAGCGGCGTAAGTATTCAAAAAAAAAAAAATGGATCCGAGCTCAGGTGGAAGTCTCCTTGGCATGAAAGTGTACGTAGAGAATATGAAAGCAAGATCGGAAAGTATTTCAAATTCATAATCAATCAACGGCATACTTGACGTCACCTAAATCCAAAATTAGACTCCACATCTACAGCATTGAGCTACTTAAAAGTCCGTTGCAATGAGTCACATTCGGTACCCGCATAATACTCGGGAGAGATAATTTCAAGAGCGCGTCCAGGCCTGGTCATCCGAATCATCCATCTTGCTTGTCTTGCGATTGTTTGTATTTTATTCAGAAGCCCGTCAGACCTCCATCCTTCGGAGACGCACGGGAGTAATTTCGGTGGCTTGCACTTGATGCCAATCCTTCAAGGTTGAATGCATCAGGCACCCCCACAGCGATGAACCACTGCGACTAGTAGTGCTCAGAAGGCACCGTCTTGATACGAATCTGAGTCTATCCCCGGCTATGGTCATATCGGCGTACAAGGAATTCTATGCGGATCGAACAACTGCTTCAGTCTTATGGTTCATCAAACGGAATAACAATGTAACCAATATTCTTGATCCCGTCCACCATTCTTATGCAAGATGGCCGTCCTGAGCGCATTCTTGGCTCTCGTACAGGAAACACCCCAAACGTCTTCTCTTTCCTTGTTCATCCGAAGCATTATTGGCACGATGAGCCCAATGGTATAAATATAGGACGACGTGCATCTCAACTCTCAACACCCAAAATACAGTTATGAAGTTTTCTCCAGCAACAACTGCTCGGGTGCGTTCAGCGCGTGCCTTAATGTTCCTGCAGGAGTCTGTTGCTCCTCCAAGACGGAGGTCTACGGCTCAGGATACCTCGCCACAGGATAAAGTGCATATCTTCAAGTATATTCCCAACTTTAGTACGCTGGGCCCAGTAAAACAGGCCCAGCTTCGACATGTGTCGTTGCTAGTTTTGCCCGTGGATTCTTTTGAATCATAGAATATTCTTCCGGTACTTATAATACTTGCTCATAGTCCTCTCCGGCGTTTGGAAAGTCAACGGCATCGCGACGTCAGCATCTGCCAGTGTAATCAGCACTATCGTTACGCGGAGCTATACCAGTGCTGGTGCAGTTGGTACCCCCAATGGCAGAGCAATCTGAGCTACTCGAAACTTCGATATTAGGGCGAATGAGCCCTTTCCTTGTGCCTAGCTCAACGTCATGGGATATGTAGATGACAATGGAAAGGAATACATTTTGGAAATTCCTCAGGAAGGCAGGCCGAGTTTGAGAAAGCAATGGTTGAAGGGGATATCGAGAAGCTGAGAACTTTACACGAGTGATGGGAGTGTTGCAAAGCCTATGTTTATTTTTTATTTCATATATGATGCATCAATACATCACCAGTCACTATTCCTACTCTTGTGGTAGACGCGGTTCTCTTTGTATTTCATTCTCTTTTGCCATGCCTCCTTATTTACTTTCCCCCAGTAGATATACCAGGCATAATCTTGATAGAACCTTAGTGCGTTGTATCGAGACGAAGGTGTGCTACTTTACTTGTTCATGAATGCAGTTTTACTTGCTGTACTATGGAAAACTCATTATCATGTATTGATCGTGACGCGTAGATTGTCTGAGGATTTAATTTCTACATCTTTATTCACCAGAACTGGGATGCTTATCTGAGCATTATTTTTTACTCATTCACATTCTCTTCTACCTCATTTGACACAATGGTATTGGGGTTGGGTGAAAACGATTTTGAACGACTGTAGATGAGTTATGCCTAATCTTGCATTACTTAATGGATAACAAAGGTCGAAACTGTGTAAATGTACCCCGCTGTCCAAGCATCTCAGCCATAGTTTGACCAGAAAAGATGCCAGGTTATTGTACGAGAATATTTACTTTGGCAAGATTTGGGAGAAAATTGCTCCTGACACAGCTAGTATCTGTTGTCTTATCAGTCAACCAGTCCGACGACTGAACTGAAATCACGCCATTAAGTATGCGGGAATAGCTCGCTAAGTACGGGATGACCCCGTAAATACTCCAGACAGTGGAGCTTAAAATTAAAACGGCTTTCCAGCCATGGAGATGTAATGATGTTAGGATGCAGAGGAACTGCGATATGAACTCGACATCGAACTTGGATGGCCTTTGAGACAGAGGGCTTCAAGTTTAATATCATGATTAGCATTCCTATTTACTTTATTGGAACCAGAGGGATGTCGATAAATTTCTACCGATGGGAACAAGAAGCTAAGGTTGATATCTCTTTTTTTATTTCCTCCCCTGACAGTCGAAGTGATGGTTCCACAAAGATAGACGAATCGAGACGGTAACATTTTAGATCCCTATAGCCACTGGTGGAGCAACTGCAGATTTGTTCTCAATTTTTTTTCCCCCAATATGCGAATATATACAGCAGCCCACAATTCTGGAGTTTCCCAAGCAATATATCGCCTAGCTCCGCATATCAAGCCTGAAAGTAAAGAGCATAGACGAAGTAGGAATCTGAACCATGAATGAAGGTTTTAATGCTTTACCGGGAATGAAGTTCCCTGAGACATTTCTTTGGTTGCTGTTGGACGTGCTTGTTTGAGTTTGGCTCTCAACAAGCGTCATTCACCTCTTCCGGAATCCGATTTGTCAAAACCAAGTCAAAACCTTCATTCCAAACGTTGGAGTAGAACTAATTGCAGCTGCTTCTCGCCTCTGCTTCCTAACCTTCACTTCTCCTGCAACCACATGAGCTGAAAATACTAGAAAAGAAAGACTTCAAGATAGCAGCGACGGGCCGCCGTTGCCAATTTTAGTTCCAACTTTGTAGACGAATGGCAGAAGTGAGGTTTCGTTATGATGGTCTTCTGTATGAACGCACAATGTGGAATAACACCCAGTGATATTCCGAATTTAACTACAGGCGGGCCGATTACCAGATACCGGAATTCTTGCGCTAGTGATTTTCTCCGAAGTATGCGACACATGACATATCTTCTTCTTTTCGTCAAAGACTATAAGAAGTTGGATCGACGGGATCACACCGCCTAGCCACGAAGATGCATTTCTCGATTCTGCTTGCCTCGCTGGCAAGCATTCTAATTTCTATCTGTGGAGCTGCTCCCAGTGTATCGTTGGTTTCGAACACCCAGTTAGATGCTAATGGGGTCTTCTTCGTTTCTTACGACGGCGTTGTTAATGTCAATTCATTTCAATTGTCTGGCGTGCTGACATACTCTGGTTGGCAATACGCTGCATGGTACACATCCACAAGATACGCTATTCTGGCACGGAGGCAGCTCCCCTCGGGTGCTTGGTCAACTCTGCAACTGCCACATCAGCTTTCTACGAATGACTCTCACAACGTCATAGCCCTCGGTGTATCTCCTGCAGATGGCAAAATTCATGTAGCGATGGACTGCCACAGTACCCAACTCTACTACACGAGTTCAGAGGCCAATCTTGCTACTAGCGGTGCGAGCTGGGTGGCAAGCCGCTTTGGTTCGATTACTACAACTTTGGGCAATTTAAATATCGGAACGTAAGTGATTCTTTTCTCTGAAAATGCGTTCACGGTATATCATGCATTCAAACACATCTTCCAGGGTCGTCACTTACCCACAGTTCGTCGTAACACCGGATAATCTTCTCCAATTTGTCTATCGTTCTGGTGTTTCGGGTAATGGCGCGACACAACTCGCCGAGTACAAGAGTGGGTCTTGGGCGAATGTTGGATCATGGGCTTCCGCCTCCGGCACTTATACTTCGACGAACGGTGTAACAAGTACTGCTCGCAACCTATATATCCATGGCTTCACTTATAGGGCGAACCGCGTGCATATCACTGGCACATGGAGGGAACAAGCTGGTGGAGTCTCCTGCAGCAGTGGTGGCCTGACAAACCATGATACTACATATTTCTATTCGGATGATAAAGGTAAGCTGTTTATGTTGACACCCTGCCCGGTTTTAATCTAATTTTGTAATTTACTAAGGTCGAACGTGGAAGAATAGTGCGGGCGCTTCCATTGGCACGTCCGGTTCCAGTCCTGTTAATGTTAACACGGCCGGTATCATTGTCGATTCCTTGAATGCCGATCATGGTCTAATGAATCAAGAGTCGCAAGCTGTTGATTCTGCTGGGCAGATTCACGCAATAATATCCTATGTTCCAGGTCGGTCTACATGTTCGATATAGAATGAGACGTACTAACAAGGTGGTATTCTAGGGAGGTTCACGCAATGTGTCACGAACTACGAAAGCGACCGCACTTCATACGCTCGTCCCTTTCACGTATACCGTTCCTCGAACGGCACTTTTACCAAGGTTGAAATACCATTCGCTATCAGTTCCGTCGGCCGTTCTCAGATCGTGATGGATAACTCTGATAATGCTTATGTCGTCCTTCCGTACGTTCGTATCGTGACCGCAAGCAAGTCCTCTGGTTGGGCAGATTGGACTTTAGCGTACGATGGCCAGGCTCAGGGGTTGAATGCGTTTGGTGAGGTTACGGTGGACAGAGCACGGGTGTCGAGTGGGGTATTGTCGATCCTTTATCAATTAAAGAGTACGGGTACGACGCCTTCGGCGGTGAAGGTTATTGACTTCAATCTCAATGGGTAAATGACTCGTCGAAAACACAAGTGTTGAATAACATATCAAAATCAAATCTTGTTTACGCATGGAATGAGTCATATCGATGCATGATTGTGATGTTTAAAGTTCTCCAAGGAGTCACTAGTCACTAGATATCCCTTCCCACTACACTCCATTTATACGATGACGAAAACGCAAAGATATCGTACCTCTAACCCATATGAGGGCAAATTTGGTTACTCCAGAGCCGTCCGTAAAGGGCCCTTCATCTTCGTATCCGGAACGACTTCCATCGATATCGCTACAGGGAAGGTTTTACATCCTACGTCTGCCTATGATCAGGCATTAAAAATCTTCTCCGAGATAATCATTGCTATTGAAGCACTAGGGGGGAAGAAGGATGATGTCGTACGCGTCCGAATGTTCGTAATGGATGATGAAGACACCACGAGCGTCGGCCAGGCCATGAGCGAGATACTTGGAGAGGTAGCTCCAGCTGCGACCATGATTGTCGGAGTGAGATTTGTCAGCGCAGATATGAAGGTCGAGATAGAAGCGGATGCTGTTATACTCTGAACATAATGTATTGAGGCCTTCTCTGCAAGGTTAATCAACACTCCAATCACGTTATTGCTCCCCTGTTGACTTTGCTTCAAAAAATTAGAAACCTGCAACGGCACATAAATACATTGGTATATGCAAAAACTAAACGAATTACATCCAATTATATGAAATGCATATAGGTCGATCCGTTTGTCCATGCATGATAGAGTTCGTGAAATTAAAGAGATCAAGTGGCTTCTCTTGGCCACCACATGCATCACTCAATGAGTAAATACCCGGGCACCTTTCCTTCCAGCACTATCTCCTGCCCCTTCCTTCAACAGAAGCACACAGAACCCAGCGATGGCAAAAATCACGACGCTGGTGTATACCGGGATGGCGCGATTCATCATGAGTAATATCCCGCCGAGCATAGGAGCAATCATGCCGCCTCTGATTTCTATTAGAACGTGTTCTAAAAACGTTAGGACGAACTCACATTCGAGATAGGGCAGAGGCGATTCCGCATGCTGTTCCTCTCACTAGAAGATTATGTTGTCAATATTGAAGAACTCGTTATGCTAGATAGTTACCGTACCTTTCGTACCAAAGATTTCAGGCGTCCATCCGTATAGAACTGCCCACATTGCCTACACAAGAGGTTAATATACGACGAGGACAGGCAATGATCACACGGCTACTTACAGTTGCACTCAGACTGATGCCAACTGTACTCGCTCTCACTGCCCACGACGACTCTACCAGAATAAATACTACACAAAAGAAGGCCGTGATGAATGTACTGCCAGCAAGTGACCATCTTCGACCTAAGGGAGATTCGATCAAGTAGGCACCAAGCTAAAGAAACAGATTTTAGCTGGATGACCGCAGATAGGTACAAGGAAAACGTACAATGGCACCAGGGCATCCGCCTATCGTAAATATCACAACATCCCAAAGGCTCTCTTCTAATGATTTTGGTGTAGATGGGGTATCTTTAGCAGAACTCGTCTCTAAGAGCTTGGGTAGGAAGACATTGAACATGGTGTATGCTGCCAAAAATAGAATTAGTATCATATACATGTAGTTAGTGGATGTTACGCACCAAGTGACATTGCACACCACGCAGCCCATACCAACAGCGTCGTTCTGATCCATTCCGGGGAGAGCACCATCATTACACGCTCACTCCATGCCCGCAAAGGCTTCCTCAACCACCTGGGAAGATGCTTATACACTCCCCTATCGTACATAGAAGACCGTTTCGACATAGCAGACAGTCGTCTTGACGGTCCCGAAGCCGTCAATGGCGGCCTCGATACACGAGACGGTCGTGCCGTCGATGCAGCTGATGTCGATGGGAGCGTTTCTGAGGGTTCCTTATCCGCATCGGGGTCGACAGCTGTTGTAGTTCCAAATATAGCACTTGGTGGATTCTCTTCCGCCGGTGTGGCAAACGAATGCGACTCCAGAACGGGAGGACTCTCGCCTGTAGACGCATACTGAGTGACCAGAGTCGCGCGAGCAACTGTGGACTCCGTACTTAGTATCCCTGTTCTCGGTGGGGACGTCGGTGTACCATCTATCGCGCCGGCATCGAAAATTGTCCGCGAATTAGCACGGGGACGCGTGTCTTCTGATTTCCGGGGTTCTGGGTCTAGTGCGGATGTTGGTGCAGGTTCAGGATGCACGTCTGCAACGTCGCCTAATTCAAGCGACAAAGCAGACCCATTGAATCGAGAAATCAATTGTAGTGACTGAACTGCTTCTTGGGGCCGCCCGGCATGCACCAAATACCGCGGGGATTCGTGTAAACGGAAAAACACTATGCGCGCAAGGAACATTGAGAGCGTCTGTTGAATGTATCGTAAGAGGTTTTCACGCGATTGGAACGAGCATATATTGAATGGCAGCAGGGCCGTCAGTGCTCATGGAGGCTGTGTACGTACTATAAGCCCAAGGGTGCTAAGGAGATATTTCCAGCCTTGATTTTGAATGTCCATGTCGCATGGTATGGTGGAAACGGGGCAAGAATTCCGTGGGAGAAGGAGAAGGGCGACCACAGCAGCAAGGACAGAGCCGAAAGAGAAAAATACGGAAAGAGCAGTGACGAGGTATTGCTTCTTCTTGGGCATATGCTCTAGTAGGAGTGTCCCGTCGGTTGGCATCGAGCCCTATGTATCAGTTAAAACACGTCATTTCTGAAGCACTTGCATAGACCACTTACCCCAACAGCACTTCCAAGAAAGAATAGTGCGATGCATAGCGTTAGAAAGGAGTTGGCAAAGGATGCCAGGATGCCAAATAAAGCAGTGAAGAATAAGGTAGCGTTAAATGCGGTGCTGCGTCCCATGAGATCAGAGCCTTTGATGAAGAAGGTTAGACCAAGAGAATGATCCTAAAGTAGAGCCTAACGTACATGTGCCCCATCCTATTGCCCCAATCATCATACCCGCGAACATGGAAGAAGATACGGTGCCAATGTAGCTATCAGGGACTTTGGAATCGATGTTGAGCAAGGAAATTTAGAATTACAGCATAAACTAGACTTACCAGCGTAATGTTGCTGTACCCGAGGTAGGATTATTGCGACAGCTTGTATCCACATCTTCATAACTGTTCAATAAATATTACGAGTAGTTAAGAGTAAACACATACGTTGTCTGCCATCCACCCTTTCGAACACGTTTCAGTAGTGGTAAAAAGTGAAACTACCCATAGTACTCACCGAAACCACATAGCGACAACAATGTCCATTGGTAACTCCCCATTCCTATCCGGTCTATCGTCCTGTCAAGCTACGGTTTCTAATCAATCTCCTTTCTCTGAGGTTTAGTATTAGTTCTTACCGGAGTTCTTTCATCTTCTGGGTCGTCTTCGTCAACGAGCCGTTCTTGCTGCTCGAGGTCGTCATCGTCTTCAAAGTAGCTGGAGGCCATTCTCTCGGCCCAGAAACCGGAGGCGCGGGGTGTAAGGGAGGCCATGCCATCCGACAACTTGAAACCTATATATTACTACCAGAAATTAGTAACACCCGAATAATGGAGGGCAATTGACAGCGTAAATTGCGCAATCAACGGACTGGGATGACTCTAAGGAAGTTGCGGTGACAGAAATGGAAATTGCTATATTTGTGACTACCGTGACTAAGTCTTTTCTCGGCCTCCATTCGTTCCTCCACCCAGTTGACGCCGAATTCCTCAAAATGAGCCTTTCTTCATTACTGTTGGGAAAAGGGAAAGCCGTAGACTCAGAACTGGACGCACTATTCAAGACGGCGGTGAGTTGGCGCTCTTGGGTGGCATTTTTTCGTGATCATGATCTCACAGGGATTTCTAGCCTGTGCCAAAGCCAGTAGCAACTCCAGTCGCGGAGTCTTCCAAACGTGCTGCGAAGAAGCGCAAATTAGAGGCAGAAAAAGAGGCAATCGAGCCAGTCGAAACACCTTCAAAACGCTCCAAGTCAATCTCAGAAAAAGGTCATAAACAGGCGACAGAAAAAAGCCCAAAGAAATCCAAAGCCGCCATAGAGGAACCGAAGCCAAAGTCACAAAAGTCTGGGAAAGGGAAGAAAAAAGACGTGCCATTCGAGGATGAAGATGAGGACGACAACTCAGACTTGGAAAACAAGTATCTGAAGGCATCTGCTCCCCAGCCAGCAGCTCCTGCCTATGGCACTGATGCCGAGTTAGACGAGGAGGGTGATCCTAAGGAACTAGTACACGAATCTCTGCGCGAGAAAAAGAAATCCAGTCGCTCTAAACAAAAGTTCGTCCCATCTGAGGAAACAGCTGAACTTCGGGACAAACGAACCATCTTTATCGGCAATTTACCCATTGACATAGCTCAGAAGCGGGTATGGTGCTAATTAATATCTTAGACAACGCTCATACTAAATGTCCTTCAGCCCCTCCAAAAGCAGCTTCACAAACATATACTTGCCCTCCTGCCTACCGCTAAAATCGAGTCCACTCGCTTCCGTTCGATACCTTTCCAAGCCCCTACCTCGAAGCTACCCACCTCAGACGACGAGGGTAATGATAGAACTCCCGCCAAAAAGCCCCAAACTCCCAAGGATGTGCGCCCACACGACCGCGAGCGCACGTCCCTCTGGCGTTCAAAGAACGATGAGGAAATGGAAGATGCAAAGAAGGACGACAAAAAGTTCCTGAACCCGAACCAAAAGAAGAAGATCGCCTTCATTAATCAGGAGTTCCACTCCACAGCAGATACCATCAACGCATATGTCGTATTTGCGCACCCAGCTCCGGTAGAGAACAGGTCTATAAACCTGCCCCCTCTCCCAGCTACAATGGACCCGTACGAGGCTGCACGTCTAGCAGCAGAGAAGTGCGATGGAACGCTGTTCATGGAGCGTATGATTCGCGTGGACCTGGTAGGGAAGAAAGGTGTCGCGTCGGACAAGAGCAGTAGGCTGGTGGATGCTGATGCGAAGCTGTCTGTGTTCGTTGGGAACCTAGATTTTGCTAGCAAAGAGGAAGACCTAAGAGTGTTCTTTGAGGGCCTCGTCAGTGCTGAGCGTGGAGGTCCTGTTGGTGAGGCTGAAGAAGAAGAGGAGGAGGAAGTGGAGGTGAAAAAACCAAAAACATGGGTTACGCGTGTGCGTATCGTGAGGGATAAGGAGACCCAACTTGGTAAAGGCTTTGCGTACATCCAGTTTGCTGTGAGTCCCTTCGCTACATCACCTTTCTTACTCATAACCTAACTCTTCGACAAGGACCGAGAGTGCGTGGACGAAATTCTCGCTCTCGAAGAAGAGAAACTCAAGTTCGCAAAACGCAAGCTACGTGTACAGCGTTGCAAGTCTCTCCCTGGAGGCGCTTCTGTCGCTTCCAGGAAAGTTGCTACTGAAGCGAAAGGCCCCAAACCCCGAGGCGCGCCGGTGCCTATCATTCCTCGTGGCAACCCCCTTCTCGGCGAGAAGCTTGCACATTTGCCCAAGGATGAGAGGAAGCAGATCAAGTCGACTGATGCGGACCGTGTTGCTCGTCGTTTGGCGAAGAAGAAGGCAAGAAATGCTATGGGCACCGGTGCAGGTGCTGTGAAGCCGAAAGGAAAGGAGAGGGAGAGGGTTAGGAAGGGGCCGGCATCTGGTAAAGGGAAGAGTGGTCATTCTGGGAAGAACGAGGGTAGCAAGGGACGGGTTAGGAGCGAGAAGAGCTTGAGGAAGAGGAATGAGAAGAAGTAAGGATTAGGTTCGTTCACTTCATGGATGCATACGGTATACCTTGCAATTTCAACGAGTTAATCATAATACATTCACAATAATTATTTAGGTGGTCTCCGGACACAACTTCTGGTATGCCCTGCCACCCCATACAACTTAATGCGTACCCCCATTCTCTAAAGCAGACGGCGGAAGTATGATATCTTCAGACCAGACCTCACTCTTGTCCGCATCCGCGAGCAGCGAAGCCGCCTTCTTCCTTACAAACGCGATTGCATGCTTATGAATAGGTAGACGAAGAGGGGGGTCTGGAGCAGTAGCGATCTTCAAGAAGACTTCCACTGCCTTGTCTTTGTTGCCGTTGAGCGCAATCTTCAATGGATCCAACCTAGTCTGACCGTTGGGTAGTGGTGGGTATGCAGGATGTGCAGGGGTGATACAGGCGTTGCCCTTTATTCCCGTTAAGAAGGGGCCTGGTTCGATGATCGTGACCTATGATGATATATTGAATCCATTTCGCATTGAATCAAGGTGTGACATTTACTTTGATATTCCATTCCGGATCCATTTCCTTGACTAAAGACTCTGTAAACCCTTCAAGGGCTGGCATATGCAGCATCCGTTAGAGTGAGTGATTCCCCAAAACTTGAATCAGCGCACCAAACTTACTGCCAGGACTGTCAGCCTTCTTAGTGGATTGGACATCCATAAACACTTACGCGGCACTATAATACCCTGTTCCCGATTCGCCATAAACGCCGTAGAACGAGGACACCTGCAAGATACGGCCCCCAACAGGCTTATTATCTCGCATGTATTCCAAGGCTGTCCGAGTGACATTTGTAGCTCCCCAAAACAATACCTGGGCAGTATGGTTAGCGATTAGCGCGAACACGAGTATGCTCGATTAAATTTCAATCACCTCAAAACTGTCACGAGCAACTTCCTGTGTTGTTGCTTCGATCTCTCCGATGAGTGCAATACCTGCGTTATTGAAAACGATATCAACCCTTCCGAAGACTTCTTTAACCTTCGCAAAAGCTGCGGCTATCTCGTCTTCCTTCGTCACGTCAAGCTTGAGAATGAGAAGTTGTGCAGCTGAATATTCGGCGGCAAGATCCTCGAGCACTTCTGGCTTTCTGAGTGTTGCGGCGACCAAGTGCCCCTTCTTTAAGGCAGCTTCTACCATTGAACGACCGAAGCCAGATGACGAGCCTTGTGAAAAGCGCCTTAAAGATTAGATCTATTTTCCACGCTCGAAGAAAGGTGCAGTACCAGTGACTAAAGAAACATTCGGCTAACTGTTAGAGACCGAGTCGCTCTTACAGGAGTGAGTAAACTCACCAAACCAAACTTGTGGGGACGACATGTTGATACAACTGTGCTCAGGAGAGTTATCCTTGTATTTATGACCTTGTGGGTTCCCTTTGAAGCAGTAGATCCAAACCCCATCCCCGCGGAATCTTACAGTACCCTCTGACGGTTCAGTACAGTCCCCCGGAACAAGTGAGAACGCACCTATGTTCTTCCCATAAAGATATTGATTCCGGCATAACATTATAACCGCTGTTATTTGGGATATGTGGCCTTCTCATTTCGTTTCTCTACCAACAGTAGCGCCTCATTTTTTTTTTGCAGTGAGTTTGATAAGTCGACCAGTAAGGACTATTCTAAAGTACTAGGAAAGGCGAACTAAGGGAATAGTTTCTTTCCGTTGTATTATTGCGGAGCTTTTACGCCAAGTTACTTACACATGCCTAACGGTTGCTGCGCACTTTCACTCAGTTGATATTTATAGCACTATACTAAACTCTTTCAAAGCACGACAAGGCACAACTATACGGATTCAGTGGAACTTGAAGAAAAAGAAATCGCCCTCACAAAGACGAGATCAGTATTTACATAGAAAAGAGCTAGCATGTTGCCGGTGAACAATGACTTTGTTGATGGTGGCATTATACTTATACTATCTTACGCTTGAGAGGAGGATGATCAATCACAATTGGAAATCCCAAATCAATGGGCGTTCTCTTCCGATTCTCAAAGGGCATGGGGTAACTCTTGCGCAGATAATTTGAAGTAGCTGGGATAGCTTACAGTTCACTTCCACACGAATCTATTTTTAAATTTCAAATGTACATTTGTTAACATCTCTACCAAGCTATTGTTAGCTACGGCGTCGGAACATGCCGGAAGACCGCAATTCATATTTTGTCTACATGGGGGTCTATCCTCTGGCATATTCAGCCTCATCCCCTGTGAAATGTGGTTTGAAATTAGGCTCAAAAAGTGTTACTAATACACCAGTTTCACATTCCCAGTTACTATTTTCATTCTACAACCATTTTCGAGATTATAGAGTGGAGGGTAACTAATTGATTCGTCGCGGTTGTATATAGACCATCAGCTGGCATTCATATGGTACACATGAAATGGTTCTGGCTCAACGCGAGTGATCTCAGGATGGTGGTCATTTACTTAGTAGGTCATCAATATCAAGGATTAGCGGATATACATTGTACCTCATTACTTCGTATTAATTCTGTGGTATGATGCGAGCCATCAAGTGGCCGCTACTTTTGTACAGCGGCTAAATTGGGTTTGGACCTTTTTTTTGAGCCTTGTAAACATAAAGATTGGCATGTCAAAACGCAAAAGAGCATAGCAAAACAAAATAAATAGGGTTATTCGACGCATAGAGCCTCTAAATAATCTTTAAATAATCTATTACTTGTTAGTAGTGGACCCTTAATTGCCCTTTTACTTGCTCTAGGATGCTAGATGGCTAAAGCTCTGGGACTCGAAGTTTAATAACTCCGTCAAATTTTTTTCTCTTTTTTTTTTTCTTTCGCAAATCGCTTTAAGAAAACCTGTTCGTCTAATCAAAACAGCGTTTTTTTAAAAATGAATAAGGTTTTGGGCCTTTTTTCGAGCGGCTATTTTTGTTGTACAAAGTAGTGGTAAGTTGATGGCTTGCTCATACGCGGCTGCTTTATTTGTACTTGAATTTACAGTCATCCACCGGCTAGTGCCGCATCACCACCACCACAGTACTTGCCTTGTGATCACACCAGTGGTCCCCATTCTGCACCGTTTTAACCCATTCTTTTTTTAAACTCGTCCTGTACATGTCGAATATATGAATATGTAGTTTATATGATAAATAAATTACTTTTGGAGCTGTTAAAAATCATGCAACCTGCAACAATTGCCTAAAGGAGCTTCTAAAATGTGGTCATCATAAAGGTGCTCAAACCATTTGCAATGAGGTTTCTAATACTTTTTATGGATTAAACTTGAAGAGACAACGCTCTACCGACAAGTACAAAGTGTTAAAAGTCAAACAAATCCAATTTCGAGCATGGATAGCTCGCTGCCGTGGCCGGTGCAGGGACACCCGGCACTGAGCGGTTTTGGCTAAAAATAAGGTTGGAGCTGAGATCACTAGTTTTCTCATCACTTGCGCAACATCATTGCTTCATGATTTTTGTGTAGATACTTGAGAAGGTATTCTAATTGTATATACAGTTTTATCGCGGAAATATTTTCCAAAAAATTCCGGACTCCATTAAATAAAAACCCTGAAGTGGATGATCATCACTGTAGATGTTTAAAATGCACTACGTTTGTCTTTACTTGTTCAGCGCGGTTCGATTCTGATTTAAGTCAACTTGAACTTGAGCATCTCTCTTATGTCTATGTTTCCACCTCTGCTTCTTTTCTTATACAAACTGTGTAATTTTGACACTTGCAATCCCGAACTAATGAACACCTCCAATAACAGGGATACCATGGCACGTTCAGTTCCATGGCCCAGGGCCCATGATGCAACGAAACATCAACCAGTCGAGAATATGTGGATGAAATCCTCACTCGCAAGTAACAGAAACTCAAATATGGACTCAGACACGAGCTGTGTGTGCAGAGCTGTCTGGGCCAAGAGAAAAAATATCAGGAGGTTAAGAAGAGCCTGAGATTGAGGGGTGGGTATTCCGGGAAGGATAAGTGGCCCGACGCAGAGAGATGAGAAGTTCCACTCTTCCAACTTATAGCATTACCGTATGGCATGCTTTTAAAATTTGATGCTCTAACACTTACTCGCCCAGCGCTTCATAATGACCATTTATAATCTCCAAACAATATATTCGATACGTCTTATTGTTCTCTGCAATACCACAGCTCACACATGTCACGGTGGTCCCCCATTCTCCAAAGAAGATAGAGGAAGTATCATATCTTCAGACCAAACCTCACTCCTATCTGCATCAGCAACAAGTGCGGCAGCCTTCTTCCTTAAAGAAGCAATTGCATTCTTGTGAATTGGCAGGCGAAGAGGTGGATTCGGAAGAGTAGCTATCTTTAAAAAGACATCTACAGCTTTGTCTTTGTCGCCGTTTAGGTTGATTTTTAGAGGATCCAGCCTAGTTTCGCCATTGGGTAGTGGTGGATAGGCCGGGTGTGAAGGACTAAGAAAGCCATTTTCCTTAATTCCTGTTAAGAAGGGACCCGGTTCTACGAGCGTAACCTATAACGAGATGATAAGTTAGTTGCATTTCCTGAAGCCTGATAACATTGAAATGTAACGATTACTTTGATATTCCAGGCAGGATCCATTTCTTTGACTAAAGCTTCTGTAAGCCCTTCAAGAGCTGATGCACGGGGTACCTGTTAGTATGAGCGATCAATAACATGTATACAACAACGCACCAAATTTACTGTCATGATCGTGAGTTTTTTTCATTAACTCATTTGTTAATAGACACTTACGAAGCACTGTAATATCCAACCCCAGCTTCAGCATTAACACCATAAAACGAGGAGACCTGCAGGATACGACCGCCTATAGGCTTGTTATCACGTAGATGTTCCATGGCTTTCCGAGTGACATTCGCCGCTCCCCAAAACATCACCTAGACATCTAGTTCAATGTCCAGAAGTACGGAGTCATAGTAGATGTGACATCACCTCGAAGCCTTTACGAGCAACTTCCTGTGTGGTTGCCTCGACCTCTCCTATCATGGCAATGCCAGCATTATTGAAAACGACATCGATCCTTCCAAAAATATCTTTGACTGTTGCGAAAGCTGCAGCTATTTCGTCTTCCTTCGTAACGTCGAGCTGGAGAATGAGGAGTTGGTCGGCGGAATATTCGGCGGCAAGATCCTCAAGTACTTCCGGCTTCCGAAGCGTTGCGGCGACTCGATGCCCCTTCTTTAAGGCAGCTTCTACCATTGAACGACCGAAGCCAGATGAGGAGCCTTGAAATAAGCGCCTTGTACATTAGAATAATTATCATATCCAAATAAAATTGCGGTACCTGTGACTAAATGAATATTCAACTAACTGTTAAAGACTGAGTCACCCTTGCGCGATCAGTGAATAGACTTACCGAACCAAACTTGGGGGGTTGGCATGGTTTGATACAATTGCGCTATGGAAAGCGCAGAGTCATGCAAGGTATTTAAAGCTTCCATGTCCCTTTCCTCCGCCGAGCAATACAGCTTGCACCCGATAGTTCAAGCTTGAGTTGTCTCAGAATTTGTCCGATCATCGCGATATGTCTGTCGACTACACCTTGTGACCGTTATCCCTCTAATTTGAAGCTTCACACATTGATCATGTACTTGCATCAAATCGACCCAGTGCAGTGCCAAGACCTCCGTTGACGAGTGAGTAACTAATATTTAAAAATGCACCAGTCATAACAGTTCTAAAGTGCTATACAATTTATAAAATAATGAAACCGTTCCTTCACAATAAGTATGAAGGTCGAAATAATTTATATGTAGTACTGTTTGGAGCATGACTATTATTTATAGTACTCTACTCTTATGACACTTTCAGTTCGCTTCAAATTCGAAAGCATGCTGCAGTGTGAAAGAATACCAAGGAAATGCCACGATAAAATCTCGTTACATAGAATAGCTATTAATACCGCAATGATAGTCGTCGCTATTCGGCTTCATCCCCTCATCGATCTATCCCACTGTCGTCCGACTCGCAAATTGACTGTGGCGTTGTATTACTCTGGGAACCCATCGAACTGACGAAACTTTTGAGAAGGTACTGATCAACTTTAAGCACCGTAATATATTGTTCTAGCTACTTCCAATGAATTCTATAACCTTCAGAGATAGGATTACGTGCCGTCGGCACCAGTACGCATATCATGATGATTTTCTCTCATTGAATAGCGAACAAAATTGTTGGTATATCCAAGTTTGGCATTTGCCCACTGGATAGCGTGTAATGAGTATACTACTTGGTCGATAGAAGGATTCTACAATGCGCACAACTTCTAGTCTAATTTACTGTCCCAAGATGATTCACGACTCTCGAGGTGTACCCGAGCTGCATTTACCAAGGAGGGGATAAGTTCTCTCAAATTCGCTTCCACATAAATCTAATTTTAGTTCTCGCCTATACTGTATTTTATTTATAATCGCTACTGTAACATCAGGAGATTGGACACGTAACCACACTATTAATAGCTACGTAATAAGATAAGTGCTAAAAATACACATAGGAAGACTAGAATTCATATCTGTCTGTATCAGCAATCAAACATTGAGCCTTTCTCCGGGTGTAGTGAATCGCATCCTTGTGGATGGGAAGGCGGAAAGGAGGTTCAGAAAGCGCAGTAAGTTTGTAAAATGCTTGTGTAGCCTTTTTGGTATCACCGTCGATTGTAGCATTCTTCATCCATTTGCGAAATTGTAGGGTAGGGAGTGAGTTGTCGGTACGTGCCGGATGAGGTGGAAGGACAAAGGACTCAGGGTCATCCCCATCGACCATTCCCGTACGAAAGGGGCCTAGCTCGATAAAAGTGGTCTGAGAACCGTTTAGGACACGACGACATTGATTATGGGACATCCTACGCACCTTAATGTTCCATTTAGGGTGTATTTCTTTGCTTAGTGCATGTGTAAGTCCTTCCAGAGCTTTTATTCTTAAGTTAAGTATAAGACTCAAAAGAAGATTTTGAATTAAACACACCGAATTTGCTATTTTTTGTCGTCAGCTAACAGCTCATATATATAAAGGAACAAAAAACTCATGCAGAGCTGTAGTACCCAGCCCCAGGCGTTCTTTCTAAGCCAAAGTTGGAAGACATTTGTAAGAAATTCCCTCCAGCTGGACTGTTCTCGCGGAAATACTTGACAGAATCTCGTGTTACGTTTGCTGCTCTCCAAAAAAGAATCTAGTAAAGATGAAATGCATTTCTCGATGAGTTTCCGGGTATCAATGTTAACCAGATGACCCATATACTTCGAACATCCCACAAGCAACGTTATCGGGTGTCCCTTCAATCTCTCTAACAGATACTGTACCAGCATTGTTGAAGACGACGTCAGTACCATTAAAGGCATTTTTGGCTTGAGCGAATACATCTGATATTTCGGATTGTTTGGTGACGTCCAGCTTAATGACCGAAAGCCTATCAGAGGAATAATTTGACACTAAGTCAGAAAGTGCATCTGGTTTACGCAAGGTAGCGACAGTGATATCTCCATTTTGAGAACGGTTTCAGTCATGAGTCGTCCAAAGCCGGATGAGGAGCCTAGAGAGAGGTCGTTTGGTAAATTAAATTCCTTAACGAAGAATAAATATGGGCATTTTAACTAACCGGTAACTAATAGAAGGGTCGAATCATTTATGGGTAATTGATTTCGTAGATGAATGCATGTACCCACTAAGCCAAACTTTAGGAGTGGACATATTTACTTTTCTGTGAAATCTGAGACAAAAGATACGGTAAAGGTTTTAACGCGATCTTAAGTATCGAAGGCAGGTTATGCAATAGACTTGTATGGGCGGAGAAAGCCAAGCGATCGTTGCTATCTGGAGTAGCCAGTAAGCGTATTCCGAAGTTACGGTAGAAGTTTACACAGTACGTACGAGAATAAATTAATGGTAGGTCGACATGGGGTCGGTCTCACACAGAACAAACAGGATTCTGTAATCCGTTGGATAGCAGCGTCCGTGTCGTTTATGCTTACTATCAATGTTCTTCTTGACATGATAAGAGCAGTCAGTGATATTCGAAGTTCAGCTTGCCATGTCCAACCCAGGAAACTGAGGGTGGCTCATTAGACGCTGGGGCTGACAGGACCGCTGAGAGCCCGCCCGTAACCCTTTAAGTTCCCCCGCGATATAGAATAGCGCGGCAGAAGCCTCAGGCACAGTAGACTTTTTTTTAAATAAAGGAACTTTCGCTCATAATATCCTGGGAAGAAGTCGTCGACGAAGCGCCCACCTGGGATCTGCACTAGTAGCCCGTCTTTTCCGTATGACCAAGCCAGTTGACAATAAGCGATTGAATTGAAGGCGACAATGTTCTACTGAATAAGCACTCCGGTATCATAAATTGACGCTACGCTTGTGCTTCTTTCCAAAGTTCCTCTGGGAGAAGCAGGTCGTCCGACCAAGATTCGTACTTCTCTGCATCTTTCAAGAGTGATGCTGCCTTCATCTTAAACGCCTCGACCACATTCTTATGCATAGGTAGACGAAGAGGCGGGTCTGGAAGTAAGACTAGTCGCAGGAATGCCTGAGCTGCCTTGTTTGTGTCTCCGTTGATAATCTTCGTTGCTGGGTGTGTCCTGGATTGACCGTTGGAAAGTGGAGGGTGAGCCGATGGGATAAATATCCCATTGTCCGGGAGATCGGTTATGAATGGGCCTGGCTCAATAATAGTGACCTTATGAAAAATATAATTAAGTATAAAATCGAAAATCTTCTAGGTTATTTGACCATACCTTGATCTTCCAATTTGGTTCCAACTCCTTTACCAGACTTTCAGTTAATCCTTCCAGTGCTAATTTTCGTTTTTATCTATTGAGTTTTGCTACGTCATTCTGTTGAGTACTTACCAAATTTCCTGAATGACAGAAAAGTTTGTCAGTTTATGAAAAGCTTCAAGGAATAAATAAAGATTACGCAGCACTGTAATGACCAGTTCCGCTCTCACCTACTATCCCATAGAGCGACGATATTTGAAGTATATGCCCATCCACGGGCTCGTTTTCTCGCATGTATTTAATTGCTTCACGAGTAACATTCATGGCTCCCCAGAAAAGAACCTAGTCGACGGAGCACATGAATGTACAGGTGTAAACGAAAATAGAGGGAACACACTTCGAAAATGGAACGACCAACTTCGTCAGGCACAGCTTCAACCTCCCCAACAATAGCGACTCCTGCATTGTTGAATACCACGTCGATTCTTCCGAAGACGGCTTTAGCTATAGCAAACGCATTGGATACATCATCTTTTTTGGTGACGTCCAATCCTAGAACGAGAAGCCGGTCTGTAGAATAGGTGCCTTCAAGATTTGCCAACTTTTGGGGGTTGCGAAGTGTGGCGACGACACAGTGACCACCCTTGAGTGCAGCCTCTGCCATGCTGCGCCCAAAACCGGACGAGGAACCTAAGGGAAAGGTGTTTTAGATGAAAAGACGTTTCTCAAGCTTAGGACTGTGCTACCTGTGACTGCCAAGCGTGAAGGCTCAGCAATTATTCAAAGAGCAAGATAGCAGACGACTCACTCAACCAAACCTGCTGTGTTTGCATAACTTCACGATGGTAATCGTGTAGCGAGGATTATGACTAGAGGAATTTATATATCCTGTGGTCAGCTGGATTGAATCATGCGACCCGAGGCCTTTGCCTGATTAGTATATGTCTTACATATAGGAACCGGGCGTCTAACATGGAGAGCGTGTTCCTTTAATTTGAACAGACATTCGCCTCTCGCTACATTGGGTTGGATTCAGGTTGATAGCCACCATTGCCGCTTGAATCAAGTTTGATAGGGATGTTCGTTCAATGGAATTACTAGAAAACGTCGATGGGTGGCTCCACGCTAGCGGAGACATTGAGATAAGAAATATGTTCTTCGCAGCATTAGAGTATACCCTCGCATAGGAACAGTTCTAAAAATACCATGTCTTTCGAATCACATTCCCGTGCATAGTAAAAGAAGCTTGACCTGTGGCGCTTATCTAAGTATGATGGCTGAAAACTTGAAAAGAAAACCTATAATAACAGCTCTGCACACGCAGGAAAGTTCCTAAGATATGAATCGAAAGTCGAAATAGTGTTGATATCAGCCCCTGGGCTTCGATGGCTTAAGGCTTGATTTATTTCTTTATTTGACCTTCAAGGAGAAGTTTGAGGGTTTCCTCCACACCTTCCCCGCGGAGTTATTAACGTAGACGGTACAAAAGCACAAGAGCAGGAGGAAACAGAGGGGCTGAATCCTGATCAAACGGAAAACTAGTCAATGTCGGGGCCGATGTGCGTGACATATCACACCAACCATGCTGTGACAATCGTGTCATTACCAGTCACGAACAAACTGGGTACCCACAAGGTTGGCTCCAAACCGCGAGCTCGCCGTCTGCTGGCTGTCAATTTGAAGCTGTAATTCACCATGTCCTCCGATGTCGAGCGTAGCATGCCTTTTGAGGCTGACACTGAAAATGAATTCGATTGGGAAGAGGTCGAAGTGCCCGAACAAGAGCAAAAACACCTTGAAATTACGCTCCAAGCGCGTCTAAAACCTGAGGTCAAGAAGTCGGTTTTTTAGATGCTGAACACTTTTCATGTTGTTGTTGACTTTTTTGACTATAGAAAAATAGGAATATCTCATGCCGAACGCCTAATACGAATTGATTGCCACAAGATACATACTGTCGCACTACTTGGGAATGCATGGATAAGGAACAAATGGATAAAAGACGAACTATTGCATGTATGTGGATTATTTATGAACTAAAATTCTTCTTGTGAACATAGAACAGGCCCGGTTACTGTCTCTAACCCCAATGTCGCTGCAAAACGCGTTCGGGATGATCCACAAATCGAGGGTACCCGACCAGAATCTACGAGGGCGTATGTTCGAAAATGCTATTAGCAACCTCGTTAAATGGTGGTGCATCGAATTCTTTGAAGTCATACCTGAAGGTCACATTCGTAACCGGACGTTTGACGAAGTTCAGCGACGAATGGATATCTTCGTGAAAGCCGACCAGGATCCGGATACGATATTAGAGTTGCAAACTTTGCAGGACATACTTGACGATGATGGAGAGCAAATACGAAGCGAGAAGAGTCTGATGAAGCACGCACTTATGCGTAGTGGCTCACGGGACACTAGTGCGCAGCTATTTACTGCGTTATGCCGAGCGCTCGCCATTCCGTCACGATTGGTTGTTAGTCTCCAGAGTATGCCATGGCAGTCCTCAATCGGCAAGCCCAAGTCGAAATACGAACGTAAACCGAAAGGGAAGGGTAAAGTAAAAAGCACAGAGAAAGCAGAAGACGACATAAATGTCATAGAAATGGAGGAAGTTAATATTCCTGGCTCTGCGTCTAGTTCGGTGTCGGGCTCTGATTTTAAAGGGAAAGGGAAGGCTAAAGCATTCGCTGGCACTGGACGGCGACTAGATGGAGGTTCTATACCGCCGAAGAGTGAGAAGGCAAAAGGAAAGGAGAAGGCAGAGCCAGTAATCCGGCTACGCAAGAATAAAAGCAAAGGTAACGTCTTGGGAAGTGGTGCCTCTACCCCAAGCTCTAGTCGCTTTGGTGCGTTCGGCTCGCTTTTCGTTTTACTGCTTATTCACCACATTTTAGAGTCCCCAGATCCAACGACGACTCCCCCAGTCTTCTGGACCGAGGTCTTCTCCCGCCCAGATGCACGATGGATCCCCGTTGATCCAATACGCGGGTTTGTCAACAAACGCAAAGTGTTCGATCCGACGCCCATATCCTCTGCAAATATGCCCTCTGCTCCTTCTCAGTTTGGATCCACGACACTACAGCATCCTTATGCATTGACTAATGCTAGTCGACATTTACAACCACGTATAAAGCAGGAGAATCGGATGGTATATGTACTTGCATTTGAAGAAGATGGGTTCGCTAGAGATGTGACAAGACGGTATGCGAGAGAGTATAGCGCGAAAGTGGCGAAAATGCAAGGAGGCAGTAGCGCTGCTGGAGGAAAGGGTAGGCAGGCGTGGTGGGATAGAGTAGTAAACAGGATAAAGCGACCTTATCAGCTTCACCGAGACGATGTTGAGGACGAGGAGCTGGATACGGCGCAAATGATGGAGGGCATGCCTACCACTGTTGGTGGATTCAAGGACCATCCAATGTACGTCTTATTCTATTATTTTATGGTCTATTTTATGATGACCATGTCACTAGTTACGCTCTTGCTCGACATCTCAAGCAAAGCGAAACCATCCATCCACCACCGCCAGAGACTCCTGAGCTCGGCAAATTTCGTGGGGAACCGGTTTACCCTCGCTCTTCAGTGGTCTCTCTCAAGACCGCAGAAAACTGGATGCGAAGTGAGGGAAGAATGGTGAAGGCAGGTTGCCAGCCGATGAAAATGGTGAAAGTCCGTGCAGGAACTGTTAATCGTATGCGTGAATTGGAAGTACTCAAAGACGAACTGAAAGAGGCGGGACCTAGTTCTGTGGGCCCGAATTCTGCGGGAGGAGAAATCATGCAGGGGCTCTATGCACGCTCGCAGACCGAGATGTATGTTCCCGATCCGGTAATTGACGTGAGTGAATCTTAAAGGCTTCTACCGCGAGATATTACTTTATCTCGTTCCCGTCACTTGACTAACGCTTCTACGTGGATCAGGGCAAAGTCCCAAAGAACAACTTTGGGAACATTGATTTATATGTGCCGTCGATGCTGCCGAGAGGAGCTGTACACGTTCCTTGTAAGTTCTCCGTGTTGTTGACCTCGGCTTATATTGAGCACAGCTCTCACCGCCGTCCAACAGTCAAGGGTGTGGCCAAAATAGCCAGGAAACTGGTATTTGACTTTGCGGAAGCTGTGGTATGTACTGTCTTATCATGCTCAGTGTGAAATTTCACACATCTGATTCTAGATTGGCTTCGAGTTCAAAAAGCGTCGAGCGTTCCCCGTCATTGAAGGCGTTGTGATTGCGGCAGAGAACGAATCAGCTTTGCTGGAGGTACGCCACATGCCATTCACATCAGACTAAAATGCTAACCATCTCTTGTTAAGGCTTATCGGGAAGCAGAACGAGAAGCAGAAGAAAAAGCTCGCTTCAAGCGAGAGGATCGCGCTCTTAAACAATGGACGCGACTTATCCAAGGTCTTCGAATACGGCATCGACTCAAAGCACAATATGGTTCAAAGCCAAACGAGGAAAGCTCACATCAGGCCGAAGTGGAGAAGGAAGAGAAAACTGCCCAAGTGAGTTGTTCCATCACCTATGCCGTCACGCAGAGCTCATCCCAGTGTCAGGATGAAGACGCCTCTCTGTCAGCTGGTGCGGGCTTTCTTGTTGTGGCGGATGATGTTGTCCAGGCTTTCCACCTACCAAAATACCAGCATGTCACTCTACCTCCCACGCCTCCTCCGATCATTCGCAAGACCGACGGAGATCAAGAACTGGAGGAAGTGGTTAACGATGCCCCAGATCTCACCACATACGATCTGGAAACCATGGACGTGGACTCAGATTTGGAGGAGATACCCATTCAACCTGTAAATGGAACTGCAATGCCGAAAACGATGCAGGAGATGGCTGAAGAGGCTGAGCGGTTGAAGGAAGAAAAGGCAGGGGAGCCAGAGGTTGAGGAAATACAAGCCCTAACGGCAATACAGCTTGTTGCGAAGAAAGGACCTACTACCAAGATCCCTAGTTCAAAAGCTTCGACTCCGACTAAAGGGAGTAGCAAACAAGGAACACCTGCGAAAACTGGGTCGCGAGCTTCCACGCGAAAACCATCTATAAGAAAAAGACGTCGAAGAGGTAAAGAGGGTGAGGAGACAGAATCCAGTGAACATGAGGGTGAGCCTTCGCCCAGGAAACGAGTGCGGGCGAAAGCACCACCAGCTCCTACCCCAGCTCCTACAAGAACTTTACGACCACGGAATTCGAAGACACCAGCACAAGTTGCGGAAGAGAAGAAGGCTGAAGAGCGGTTTAGACGTGCCGTTGCCCAGTAATAGCCTATCTACGAACCATTTATCACTAATCATGGGTAATATGGATATATCCCCTTCCTTTATATTACAGCTATAGACACTTCTTTCTGCGTTACCCTATACCCATTATTGATTAATGACCTTGCAATCTGCATGTAGATTACCTGTTATTAGTCTTTTTATGCATCTATTTTGTCTGAACTAGAAGCCTCCACATTCGGGGCTGCTGCTTCTGCTGCTGCGATTGGTGGGGGTGCGGAGAATGTCGACGAGGGCACGAGGCATGCGAAGGTCAGGTAGGATGTATGCCCTCTCACTTCGGGAAGAGCCTTAGAGACGCTCATCTTGCCGGGAGGAGCCAAACTTGGTGCTCTGGATGCCATTGGGGTTGCCTCTTCATCCACCAGCATTTCTACGGACTCCCTTGTCATCAAATGAGACGAGCTCTCCTCCTTTGAACCAGCATCTTCATCGTCCGTTTTAACCCTCTTGCTCTCTGCCTCATCCTCATCCTCCTCGGTACCACCCTCCCTCTTCCGCTTCATACTAGCTGAGCGAGTCTTGTTAGCCGCAATTTGCTGCAATCGCTTCTCCTCTCGCTTCGCCTCGGCTTTCTTGAGCTTTTCACTGACCTCCGCAATCGGCTGCAGCGTGGGCACCAGGGAAACTTCGTGTGGGCGGAGAAGCGTCTCGTACATTGTAATTTCTGTAGGGACGGAAGTAAAAAGGGGCCAAAACAGGAGGTTGCATCTATGTCAGTATCCCAAAGAACTGTGGCAGACGTAAGAGCGCACCAGTAAATCCCGCCTCGTTCAAGGCACTCACAGTTCGGAGGACCTGTTCCATGCACGGGCTGAAGCAGCATATCCGCGTGGTTCGGTCTTTCTGCAGGGGAGAGATGGATGAAATGGATGAGATTCTGGTTTAGATCCACGAAAATAATGAAGGGTAAGAGAAGACGTACGCGAAGGGCAGTTTTGGCGTAATCGACTGCTTCCCAAGGTGCTGGAAGGTCCAGGAAGACTGTAGCGAAGCGACGTCACTTGCGGGGTACAGAGGTGCGGGAGTTGGATTTGATAATGTTACGTACCTGCATCCGCCTCGTCTACGATTGTGAATCCTTCTTTGCACACGTTGCGATGCGTAAGGGTGACGATGTCGTCCATGCCATGACGCTTGAACTCTTCCCTGTTCCCGACCTCAGTAAGAGAAACTCATAACCCGCGAAACGTTGACGAAAGACATACGATGCCTTTTTGGCCCTTGCCTCGTGGAACTCATATGAGTAGAGGTGCCCTGCAGAGCCAACTGTTCGTGCGACGGAGTGAGAGAATGACCCCGATCCAGTACCTTTTTGCCAAACACAGAAGAAAGGTTGGAGGATGCAGGCTAAGTGGAGAGTTAGTCACTACGCACCTAGTTTTGAAGGGTCAGAATTGGACTTCAAATAAATTAGCTGGGAGGAATAAATTGAGAATAATGGCAAGCGAGAGATGATCAAGGATTCTGCTTGTCAGATGCCGTCAAAAAACAGGTGGTGGTGGGGCAATACCTCCGCGCGACAGGGTCTAACGAGACGGGCGCTGTCGGAGGAGAAAAGAAGGAAAGATATTCTAAGAAAAAGGAACGCAAAAACACACCTGCTTCGATAACACGACTCCCTCGTTTGATGTTGAGCCATGAAGTGATGAACGCAATATCGGCGAGATACAGGATCTGAGTACGGTGAGGCAAGGCTAAGGTCCAGAGTTCGGGCGTCGGCCTGAGGATGTGGATGAAACCCTTTCCTGTACGAGAAGCCACTTTGGAGCCATAGGGTATTCCAATGAAATCAGAATGCTTGTAATTCCCAAATTTGCTGTTGAAGTCTTTGCCCGGGGTAATATGCAATGGTTGGATGACCTCTCGTGTCTGTTGCGATTGAATGAGTTGTTGACTCCTCACAAAGTAAAAGACACAACTCACAAGCCATATGATGACCACATCACCTGCTGCTATCTCTCGTGCTGTCGACCACATCGCGGTTGCCGTTGGAGGAGAGCGCGGGACGGGAAGAAAAGCGATCCTGTTGCGTGATTACCCCGATGGAAGAGATTTGAAGATCCGACGGTGGTAGATTGCCGGGATGAAGGACGAGATCTAGGAGATGCGCTACCAATTTTCTGGGTGTTTTTCAGAGCCCGCGAGCAGGTCGCACAGACTATTTTCCTAGATAGAAACGGGTAGGAAAGGCGGGTAGAGGCTGCTCTGATTATGGTGGGCGTGCAGAAGAGCCTTAGGTGGGTATAAGTTCGGATTAAAGGTTCTGAGCAGGCTTCAGAAATTTACTTCTTAGTTGCGGTAGAACTGAAGTTGCAAAAACAAAATTGTCTCCGACAAAGAGTAGGGAGCCATGCTGGTGGGTTGTGGCTGTGCTAGGGATGTTGATTAAAGATTGGAATTAAAATTGAATCTCGTTGAATCTCTGCCTTATTAAACCACGCCATTTAGGCTGCCCAAACGTTGCCTGTGAAATGGGGAGAAGGCTGCGAACGCTGCTGTCGTCAACCTGTTAAATATACATCCACTCACCTCTCGCTTCCTCTTGAATCCTCTGACTGTTCTCACTGCTTTTTTCCTACCCGCTTTCGTACCTCCTCAACCTCTATCAGCGTCCATATACCCAAACACTTGGCCTCTCTTTATCTTCACCCACTTCTTTTTCACTCTTGCCGTAACCGAATCAACACAGGCGCCCTCAACCATCATCGATGGCTAATAATAATGTCTCCTTCAGTCAGTTTGTTGTTCTATCAGTTGCTGTCCATTTGACTGACCCACCGCAGTTGGTATCGTCGACTTCTCGCAGGAGGTATCATCATCATTCTGCTATCCTAGCCCCAGAAACCAACTTTATTCAATTTTATTCGCTTGTTCCTAGGCACGATGGTTGTACATGTCTTCCTCTGTTACTGAGCTCCTCGGTGCGTGTCGTTCTCGGAGATATCCTATGGCATTCGTTAATTGGTAGACAGGGTTTGAACCGCGTGAGCTCATCGGTCAGCCATCTCTAGAACTCGTACACCCGGACGAATTCCCTCGTATTAGACAACTGCACTAGTATGTTATTTTGGTGGGCTTATCTATCTTGATCATCAAGCCACTAACCCTCTTCTACAGCGACACCATAACCCAAGACAAAGCGGCTGTCCTAGTGTACTTACGTATGCGACACAAGGATCCGTACAAAGGATACATCCTTTGCGGCGTAGTAAGTCCGACTTGTTGATTAATGCTACGAATGTATATATTAACCAGCTATCTATCCAGTCACGGTTAGTATTTTTCTTAGCCGTATTCATATTTCCATAATCCAAACTTCCCAAACCCCAACTCAGGACGGTCGTACACGACGTGTTAGTCGGCAGCGTATCCTTCGCCAGCCCCGCAAAAGCCCTTCATAATGCCTCCACAGCACAGGAGATCACAGTCATCACGCCCAGCGCCTCAAATTTTGAGTTCAGAGTAAGCCGCCCACTCGCATCCGCTAGGTCAAAATTACACCCGCTGACTCCCAATCCAGCGATGGGGCGACCCCTCCCCTATGCCCCCATGCCCTATTCCCAGAGGGATGATGCCTGGCTCACCTTCGCCTTCTAGCTCATCCTGGGGCTCAGGATCAAGTACACGCAGCGAGTCACGTAGCCCATCTCCCGAGCCACACGCACACAATCGAGATGCTGTTATCACATTTGGTCACCTCCCGAATAAGTCCTTCCGTACTGCATTCATTTTGGATCGGTTCACGCTGAAAAGCACAATCTTGTACTGCTCGAATGATCTAATCCTCTCGACGACGAGGTGCATGGGTCGCAGCTTTTATGATTTTGTAGCGAAGAAGGACGAGGATTTCGTGATTCAGTGGGTGGACTGCGTGAAAGGATGGGGTGTAAATGAGCGTGGACAGCCGAGTGATGGCGGATTTGGATTCGGGAGGTTTTCCTTGCTGACAGAAGGAAGAGACTCGAACATTTTGTGGGTTTTTCCGTCCTTAACTTCACAACTCATCGATCTGACGGATTACACACAGCGACCGCGTACCTGAGCCAGAACCCACTACAAGAGGCAGAAATGGATCTGTCAGGGGACGTGGAGCTCGTTCTGGCCGTGCAAACCAACCGCAACGTAGACCAATCTCACCTTCAGAACTTACAGCCCCTAAAATCACAGTGGACGCCATATTCTCAGCACACTCTGACGGACTTATGGTGATCCTTCGTCGCGCTGCTTAACCTCAGCAACACCAAGCTGTGTATTATATTGTATTTCTATGTTCTCTTACTATTATAGAGACGGCGTCTTTGCATCGGAATCTCCTTTGGGGTTCTGCTATTCACATACGTGTCTTATTTCTTGGAGTTCCTGTTTTCACCGTGCTCTCTTGTTATCGCTTTCTTTGTATATGTCATTTCCCTTGGATTTGTATAAACAGTTGAATATGGCCTCACCTTATATGCATAGGTAGATGTGCATGTAACTCACCCCCCTGCTCTCCCGATATCTTATGGTTGGATTGGATTTGTCAGTTGTAGTATACCAACACTAAATACAAAGAAATGTAACTTTCCCTTCGTATTTCAGGGTGCAGACGCACGTTGTTTCTCGAGCCTCGAGGACAGTCATACGACCCATATTTACATTGAAAAATATAACAGCCGATCAGGGACCGTATAACCTCAACTCTGGTAAGATCTTCTGTATCTCGTTGACACGAATATAATTAAACCCTTACAGTAACGGGAAACCCACAGTATAGGCCAGGATGGAGGTATCAAACCTTGTATCAAATTTCCAGTCGTTTATATGGACAGTCGGCTATTCGAAGATCCGCATTGTTCACATTAGTAAAGGTTATTATGAAGCCATTTCTATAAACTCGGTTTTCCACGCAAGTGGCGGAGACCCTTAAAACGGATATATTTCTGTATTTCGGGGCCAGAAAAATGAGTCAGAGATTATCATACAGACACCCCAATTCGATAGAAGTCGGGGGCGAAGGCATTCGGGTTCGAAACAGTGATCGTGTTCGTCTTTCCAGCCTTGAATCCAGAAAGAGAAACCAGATATCCCGAGAACAAGATATCCCAGCTCTGCATACGGAGATTTCATCAGGGATTGTACTTCATGCAGGATCTTCTCAATCGAACACTCACCTGCGCTGAGATAGGCATTTGCACCTGAACCGCAGCACCCCCGTTCACACTGATAAATGCATTGCGACAGTTGGAACAGTCAGTGTTGCCGAATACGAAGTCTCCGTTGATATAATCTATTGATAGTGTCTTAGTGCCACCTGCCGCGCCGCCGTCGACGTTGTTAATTGTTAATGTGCCGCCATTTCCAACGAAGCCGACGACAGTGACAGAAGAACTAACAGTGCGGGTGTTTGCACCTCCTGCAAGGGTGTTAGTCGAGGCAGCGGCGTTGTAAAAAGTAAACGTCGGGGCGGGTGCTGCTACTCCGCCGGACAATTTCAATACTATCGATCCATGCGCGGCTACGGTCGCGGTGTACCTGACAGATCCACATTCAATAACTTACAAAATGGGGACTCAATAAATATTGCACTTACGATGTCGTTAGTTTTCCAACCGAAGTACCTGTAATCAGATCCGTAGCTGTCGCCGAGGAAAAGCTAACGTCGGCGAGATTGAATGTAAGAGAGCGGGACGAGTTCTGCCAGTTGATTATTACTAAAACAAGGTTAACTACTCGAAAGGGGACAGAAATAGAAGCAGCATACCTGCCGCTGTGGAGCCATCAGCCAATGGCCCTGCCCATACATCGTGGTCGTTGGTGTAGCGACGCTTGAAACTAATGGATTTGCCAAGGGAGTCTTGCTACAGGAGGCAGGTATTTAGGGCAAAGATCGAGCCAGAACTTTGGGGACACTCACGTTGAGAGCGATGATCCGCGTATTTTTCAGGATATTCAATGTCTGAGTCGATGGGCTCGTCAAATCTGTGGAGATGATCAATGGAGACCTGTCAGAAGGTTATGAACCCCATACAGCTTGATCAGAACATAGAGACGTACTTGGCTGCTGCCCAGAAGGCAAAATGGGTTTGCTGCTCTGCGGCTGTGAGGCCAGCGTTGCCGACTTCGAGCATGTCAAGATCTGTTGGTGCATTTGTTTTCCTGCATAAAGAATGGATCTACTTAAGTGAATGGACGAACCATTGAATGCGCCAGGTCCTGCAAACTGAGTAATGGGGACGAGTTGGTTGATGATCCTAAATAAATTATCCCATGATACAGGTGGGCCAATGTCGTTCCTAAGTGGTAGAATTAATACGTTAAAAAACGTGGCAGAAACGTGGAGACGTACGATATTCTCCAACTGCAACAAGATACCGATGTCAGTGAAGTTCAACGGTAATGACTATTGATAAGGGAAGGAATGGACGCTCACGAGTTCCCAACGGTGCTTGCCGGCCATCTCGCAGGGTCTGGAAGGGTCATACGCAATAATGAGCTTGTTGCATCAAGTGATTGAGCCAAAATCCTATGTACCTTGCACGCCCCACTCACATATGGAAAACACGATCGGACGCTTGGTTGCGGCCAATGCATCACGCATCGCAGTGTAGTGAGTCTTCGCGAACCATATGAATATTCACAATGATACGAAGGATATAATTACATACCTGAATCTATCAGGACGTGGGTTAGGCATGAAATCCAGAGTATCAAAGGAAATGATAGACAAACAGAGATAGGCGGATTGAAATCCACAAAGTCAGTCGAGTTTACTAGTCAATTAGAAGTTAAAAACTACGCCGAGATGCCCAGACGATGCATTACCAGCATAACAGTTATCGTACTACGCGCTATTCTTCAGTTCTATCTCATGCTACGATGAAGAGCAAAGCTCTCACCTTGAGGTAATCAGCACCCCAGGATGCAAAACTATTCGCGTCCGACGTCTCATGACCGAGACTACCGAGGTAATGCGCGGTCCCTCCCACAAAATCGCAAGCAAAAACGCCACTACAATGTCGATCGTCTAGATGTTCACGGAAGAACTTATGACACATACCCATCGGAATACACTCCAAATTTAAGGCCAAGGTTGTGGACAAACGTAGATAATGCCGGAATGCCCGACGGAATCGTGCTCGTATCCCAGGTAAACCCCCCAGTAGAGTTACGCGTCTTGCCTTGCCATCCACAATCGCTATTATGGCCGCGGTGAGTGCACCCGTTTGCGAGGTTAAATCCTTGACAGCTTACAGGTTCACGTATTTGTAACCAAGCGTGCTTAAACCTAAGCTAATCAAGCTTTGCGCAGCAGCTCGATACTGTGTTTCTGTGGTCGTGCATCTATAGTCATCGCTTCAGAAGCCTGCCAGAGGGACACGCGTGTGATCTCGCGACTTACAGGAAGGCATTGTACGGATTCCACCCCATTGCAGGCGTTAAACCCACACCATTATTGAGAGCAAATGCTACTGGAGTCAGCGAAAGCCCAAGAAAAATCCACAACGAGGAGATCATCATCAGAATCTTCAGAGAGTTAGTAAATCAAAGAGGCGGGGGGTTTGCAATATGAAAGGCTTCCGTTTGTCCATTTTCTCTTTCTTCTAGCTGTCGATACGGTCCGTTGAACAGAGTCCCCAGTCTTCTCACTCGGACCGTCGTGTCAAAGCACGAAAGAAGCTCCATCATGTGTGCCGTTTTGTCGTTCGGTTGCTAAATACCAACGCACCGGCCCCAAATGTTGACGCTAGTGTTGAAGTTGAAGCTTAGATTATAGGGTATAGTTCTAGCCATTGCATGGGATATTTGAAAGAATGGAGCATGTTGTTTAAGCTTATGTCGCCGCCGCTCGACATCGTGGTGAATGTTAAGGAAGAAGCCTAAGAAAGGAAAATCCCAGTTATGGTCACGCGATATTTGGTGCTATTTTCGGAACGCCCCCTGATGAATAGCGATGGGCGCGTTCATCAACTCACCACTATCATCAATATCTGGAACATACAACAATACGCCGTTTTAACCATGGCCTCTGAAGACTCTGACGCTCTTGTTCGGTCCTTGGACCCATTGCATGTGCGATCGTGTTGAACGGCTTCTGGGATGGCCTGAATCTCATCAAATTTCGTAGCCTGCAAACCTCATCCCAGAACTCTGCCGGTCGTTCTACCAGGTGAATGAGAACAATATAATTTTCTGTAAACATGTTCTGATCATCAATTTGAAGCTTGGATGGGTTACCGGCACGGGGGGTGGAATTTGCATTCGAACTGGGTAGATAACATGCCTCCTATGCAATCTCGCTGTGCTCAAATTTTCTTTTAGGGACAAAGTGTATATCGCACCATCTGGAGTGCAGAAGGAAAGGATTGAGCCAGAGGACATATTCGTCCTTCCTTTCCCACAGTCTCCCTACGCTGACCGCGTATTTCTCCGACGGCCAGCTCGAAATCTCAAGGAATCAGCATGTACACCACTTTTTTGGAATTCGTTCGACCTTCGGGATGCTGGAAGTTGCATTCACACACATTCTCAACATGCTGTCATGGCCACGCTCTTATGGACGGGGCCCGTGTTCAAGATTTCTCACCAGGTAAGCTATAAGTGCGATCTCTCTCCATACCCGCTCATATGTTTCGATCGCAGGAGGTATAACAGTCTCACGTGTCGTTTCAGATAGTATCTGAAAGTGTTTAGTGCAGATGATCAAGGGTATTCGTATAGCAGGCACTGGAAAGGCCTTGTCCTACCTCGATACTCTAATTCTGCCGATTATCGAGAACACCCCCAATGAAGAGGATCTCAAAGATTCCATGGCGGAAGCTATGCTCAACTACCCGGATGCTGCAGGCGTTCTCGTTCGTCGGCATGGTGTTTATGTTTGGGGTATGCTTGCATACTCTTCATCACGGATCTTTAAACTCATGAGGCTTTCTAGGGAGCGACTGGGAGAAAGCTAAGACACAAACTGAGGTATTTTGATATGGTCTCTACTTTTTCTCCCGCTGACACTCGTTGCCTTTAGTGTTTAGACTATCTTTTCGAGATCGGTGTCAAGATGAAGCTTGCTGGCCTTCCGACGCTCCTGAACGAAGACAAATAGTAGATCAGTGCTTCGGGTCTATGATCCAGTATGATACGATATAGATTTACACTTATAAATACTGTTGTAAAATACAGAATATGGCTTGTATGACTCAAACTTCAGATAGTAAGGCAGTAGCCAGTGGTATATGGCCCCCCCACGTCCACTAATTATTTTCGGCACCAGATCGACGCGATCAGTCACATCACGGTCACTCGCGAACACGCCCACTAAAAAAGCCACGCTTCAATTGTTTGCTTCCAATCTCCACCATCTCGTAACGTCGAGACGACATGATATCTAACACGGGTGCAGACGACGAACACCCTATATATGACGACGATTGGGATCGTAACACTAGTCCAGTAAGGTCCTTCGTATTGCACTTCGCAACCATGCTCATTCCGCAAAGCCACCACCAAGCCAAAGGCTACATCAATCGAGCGGTTCTGATGACTGCTATCGGTGTGTAACGGAGGTTTTTCTGAAGAATTTAGCTCAGCTTACTTGCCTAGTGCTTTAACTAAGAGTGTGTTGCATCTGACATGGTAGCTACAACTTGAAACTCACGTGATATGTACTTAGTATTCGGACATTTGGCATATAAAGGAAAGCAGAAAGAAATTGTTGAAGCGGCAGTATCAGGTGCGTTTGATACCTGTTATTAATTTAGAATTTGAATAATGTAGATACAGGTGCTGATGTCTTTGTTCTGGCTCCCACTGGAATGGGAAAGGTATATTCATAACTCTACACTGTTCCCCAACCCATTTTACGAATCGCCTTTCAGAGCTTGTGCTTTCAAGTGCCTGCTGTTGCACAAAAGGTGCCATTTCATCATTCTAAAATTCTGTTAAAGCTCTTATCATCTTCGGAAGAGCGGAATCACGATCGTGGTGTCTCCTTTGCTCGGTAAGGAGGCAAATATCCTTCTATAGCGGATCCATTCACTGATTTCTGCAGCTTTGATGAAAAATCGTCAGTGATCATCTTCGCTGAATGTAGTTGGAATTAATTCGACCCAACGCCTCTTTCAGAGGTTCAAAATCTACGAATAAAGCACGTTCAGGTTGCCGCATTCACTTCAGAAACCGACCAATCGGAGAAAGACGAGGTAGGTATGTTCCAGGTCTTCAATCTTAATATAAAGTTTGATATATACCTTCAGATAATTGCCGATCTGAGCTCTGGACATCCACTTTATCGACTACTGTACAGTGAGCATCTTTGATTACTACAAGAAAAATTATTCATGGTTTGGCTTGCTTCAGTTACTCCCGAGAAACTATGCACAGGGGTCTTTATGAGGCTGCTAGATATTGTTTACGAGAAAGGCCAATTAAACCGGCTTGTAGTAGATGAGGTAATGACCTCGCTTATCTCTCGTTACTTTCTCCCGCTAAAAGGTGCTACATATAGGCCCATTGCGTATCGGTAAGTTGCATCCTCGTTCCGAAGTTATCCTTTTTTAAGTCTGTATTGGTAGGAGTGGGGTCACGATTTTCGAGCACAATATCGACGTCTTGGAACGTTTAGAGTGCGCTATAGCGACGTTCCTATCATGGCTTTAACGGCCACCGCTACTCAAAAGTGCGTTTTGTAACTTCTACACCTGCAAAATATCTTATAAAGGAAGCAGTGTTGTAACGGATATAATAAGGAGTTTGAAGATGTCTGAGGACAATCTTTTTCAGGCACTCCACCCATTTAATCGTGAGAACTTATTCTACGAAGTATGTTTCCTTTTACTTCTCATCCCATACAACAATGCATTTAAATTGTCTTTAGGTTCGTTATTTATCAACTGCAGACCCTTACTCCCACATGGAAGATATTTACGATTATATAACGACGCTTTACAGGCGTAGAGGTCGTCCATCTTCTGGAGTTATATATTGTCGGATGCGGGCAACTTGTGACCGTCTTTCGGCATATCTCAGAACCAAGGGTTTAAATGCAAGACCATATCATCGCGGTATAAGGTGGGCACTACATCAACCAAACCTTACAAAGGATTAACAATGCTTGCAAAAAGCTCGACTCAACTAGACACTACGCTAAAGCGATGGACGATAGGAGGCACTGGAGACGAGCTTGGTGGTGTTGATGTAGTGAGTAAATTATTTATTATAGTCGATTATCATGCTGATTATTTTCAATGCAGGTAGTAGCAACCATAGCCTTCGGACTTGGTATTGACAAAGGCGACGTTAGGTTCTTATATTTTATAAGTGTCGTCATTATAGGCATCCGATCCTCTGATTATCTAGATATATCATCCACTACGATATTCCTCGCAGTTTTGAAGGTACGCGGTTATTCGTTCATGTATATCCTCACTACCTTTATAAAAATGCGCTCAGGTTACTATCAAGAGACAGGTAAGCTAACCATATTTACCCACACACGAACATATATCGACAGATATATAGGTCGAGCTGGGAGAGACGGCCTAGTATGCTATTTGTTCTCTTTCTTGCGGTTATTTTTAATTAACCATCCGCCTGATAGCCATCCAAATGCGTCTTATATTATTGCAAGTAATTCTTGCTACGTATAATGTGATTTTTCCTTAATGTTGCAGCTCGCGAGGATGCCATCAGTCTGCGGAAATTAATCAGTCAACCCCATCCACCACGAATTCCAGAGGAAGAAATGGATGGACCAACGCCCACACAGCGTGCAAAAGACAGTCATGGAGCTGTAAGTGTATTGTTTTTGCAACCGATGGGTGAAAGCCTGACTAATATGAGCCCCATTTCAGCTTATTCAATTTGCTGAAAGCGCTGAGGTCTGCCGGCATGTAGTGAGTAACATATTCCTGATATTGATTTAAGCTTACAAGCATTGCTTTTGTTTAGGCGATCTGTCGATATTTCGGAGAAACCATCAACACAGATGACGCTAACGTCGTTAAAGGTTATTGTGACTTAATGTGTGATGTAAGTTGTGTAGGATGGATGCCGATTCACTAGTGACTCTAACTTCTGATAGGTTTGCAAATACCCGGAGAAGACCAAGAATCGTATATTAAAGCTCTCTACATACGAACATGCCAGATCTCAAGTTGGATCTTCCCTCAGTAGCCGTGCTGAAGACAAATTTGGAGGGAATAAAAGATCTGCTAACGATAACGGCACTTTTGCAGAAAGCTCTAGGCAACCCGTTAATCGATTTCCTCCTCGACCATATAGCAGCAAGAGGTCCGCACCTGGTACCAGTAGCGCCATCTCTAAGAAAACAAAAACTCAAGTGGCATTAGCACCAGCTCTTGGTGGGTGGCTGTTGGGCTTATATTTGGTAGTTCGAGGTCCTAATTCTCGCAATCAAAGTGACGAAACCTTTCGGATCCGCTTTAGGGCTTAGTAAACCATTTAAGACTCCTTTCAAAGTCCCCTCAGACCCTGCTACTATTCCTGATATACGTGAAACTACTCATTCCATCGGAAGCCAGGGGGCTAATACTTTAATTAATGAGGCAAGAAACAAAGATGTGACTCCTATTCGAAGAGGTAAGTGTGTCGATATACTATTTAGGTTTGTGGAATATTAGCGTATTTGTGCTAGCTCCACCGATCAAGATGGCTGCTATCGACATGGATTTGGAAAGCTCATTCTCCGAGAAAATTCCAGTGACGATCTATTTATTGCGTGTGCTATACACTATCTGACTTTCCGTAACCAGCTTGCATCCCGTAAACATACATTTGACAATATCAGACGATCGTTATATCAAGCATTTTCTGACGAAGGGCTATGGAATTACATCCAGAGGGCACCGGACGACACGGCATACAGGTATACTGTTTCCATCAACGCTCAACGTCTTGTTACTGATCTTCATTGTTAGAAATAAAATACTGGATCACGGAGCGCGCGAGTTGGAATTCGGCCTCTTCTCATTATCGAGCACCCTCGATGGTTATCAAGACCGAATTTCTTCGCAACTCGAAGCAATTGAAATCCTTCCTAGCGTAGATCCGTCCCAATTGGATGGTTGCAATTTTGAAGATGCTCAAGAAGTGCTCGAGATACTCAGCCGTTTCTCTGTTTCAATCTCTCAGAAAGGCAAAGAGAGGAGCTTCGAGTAAAAATTTTCACCGAACACGCATCTTAGCTATAAATGCTCGTAATACAGTTAATCATCCACGACAGAGAATTCCTAAGCGAATATCCTTTTCCATCCCTTAACTTTTCTTCAAATTAGGAGATTCCATACTCGTATTCCTTCTTCAGTTCTGGACATCATGTCCAGTAATTTCGGTCGTCCAGACCCTTTGTGCATACTGAATACAGCAGAAGATCCGGCGAACGTTTTTTCTAAACATAAAGATTTCAGTTGCAGGATGATTACAAAATGTGTGTCTATCACCATTTTCTGAGCCAGTTCGGTTGCATATGACAACAATGGTCTCCTCTCCAGGAACATGAGAGACTGCCAGATCTTCTGCGATATTCTCAACATCTGCTGAATCTGTGTCTGATTCACTTTCTGAATTCCAAAGAGGCCGTAGACGCGCTGCCCAGTAGTTAAGGACAGACCAATCATGCTCCTCATCCGTCTCTTTTCCAGAATCAAGCCACGCATTTAAGAGAACAAGTACATTCGTTTTCTTGCATATGCAATAATCGGCGATTTCATATGGTCCTTCCACAAGTGTCCACAGGGCTGGTGGATGAGGATTCAAGTCCATACATATTCCAAGACTTAGAGTTCTGAGGGGGCTGGGCAGATCAAATGTAACAAACCCGTCACCTACATAAGTTCATTAATAACTCGACATTATGCAATAGGTATACGTACCAGCTTTAGCCCATGTCATATCTGTTTCAAAAAGATTGGTCTTCCGATATCCCCCTACCCATCCACCATCAGGTCCATAAAACACAGCACTGTTGGCACCCACTTGACGATTGGGTTGGTTCTCGTGGTTATCTTCGTGATCTGAGTTTAGGTATGTTACTTCACCCTCGGTAAGTTCCTCGGGATATCCTGCAACGACATAGCACTCTAGCTTCTTTGCCAATTCAGAGCAGAACTCGGAGGTTGGTCCAGTACGAGGCTTCTCCAAGTGAGGTAAAATAGAAGTTGAATTTGGAAAAACATATCCTTTGTTCGACATGAGAGGTGATACTTTTCTTACCATTCTTTTCTGATGTGCGTACCAGTGAAAGCCATTTCAGGAAAACAGACTAAATCTACCGAACGTGGTTGTAGCCTGACATGATACGGTCTGGTATCAGCAACCTGGGCGAATATTTCATAATAACATACTTCCGACAAAGATCTCTCGCCTTTAAAAGGTTTGCCTGAACCTGTCCGATCTATAAAGATGCATTTAGGGACGATGACAACGGTGTATGTTTCAGTGTGGCAACACGGGAGAGATGAGAATCATCGTCAGGCATTGAGAAATAAAATACAAACCTTAGGGGAGAACTGTACAACAGCAATTCGAAGATTGACTTTGGGGACAGGCATGCTGATGTCCAGTACTTTACACAGAGTATTAAAGGATTAATGTTGGTGGTAAACTGACAACTTGTAACCGGCGAATTATACCGGAATTGAATTGTCCTACAAAAGTGGTTGAATCAAATAAGCACAAGCTGATGACAATACCCAGTCGCTCAACTCCGGGCCGAGCACTCCCTCCCTCCGTGGACACCTGAGTACAGTAATTGAGGACACATACCTCTGATGTAGTACTTGCTACTAGGTAAAAAAAAATGCCTATAATATGGAGCAGAAAATATTACTTGACAGACTATACCCAGCTCATCCTGTACACGAAATTTAAAGGTAACAAAATAGATCCAAAGAAATCCAAGTGAAATCTCTGCGTTTGAGCCAGTTGTATGCATTATTAAAGCAGCAATCCTCCAAATGAGAAAGAGCCAACGCAGAAGGGCAGCAAAATATGCCTGATGATAATCAATTTCCAGCTGATAGAAACACTTGTGAGCGTGAGTGAATGACTGTAATGTAAAGCTGCACAAGACAGCGGCGAATAACAGATATATTAGCCAGTGGCGAAATTCGACGCGGATTGCTACACATAACCCTTGCAGCAATGAGTTATGTTGACTGAAAAATGAGAGAAAATCTCCAGCATAAGTTTGGGGGGGAGTTGTTGTTTTACCAGTGGAGATAGTTTGCGAGTACTTATATTTTTTGATGTTACTATCTTAGCTCACTTCATTTAAATGAAAGCTTATGTGGTGAGTCGTCTACTAGGGCTGGATACCGGTGCCGTATTTACAGTATTACGAGCCCCTGTACTCTAGGCGCAGAGAAACCAGTGCCCGGGCGGCTGGGACACTACTTCCCTTCTTCACAGAAGCCTGAAGCCAGAGACAGTTAGGGCCATTATGCTTCTGAAAATTTGTCTAAATTTGACCATGTCTGCTTTGGATTCAGTTTAGTATTTAAAGCATATAGATACATTATCATACGTTTAAGATGTTTTGCAAGTTAAACTGACCAGTTTTGTAGGTTATGGAATTAACCCTTATGAAAGCTACAAATGCTAGATGTGTCTTGCGTCTACTAGATGCCAGAAAGGTATATTAGTCGATCCCCCTGTCACTGTATAGCCGTAATATATAACCATGTACATCCCGTGCCCTCAGCAATGTTAATCTCACTTTAAAGTGACAGTATATGGCCGTGCCGTAGCCGTACCAGCACCGTATATGGTATGGCATACAGCCATATCACCGGCATCTATAAATGTTATAACGTATCAGAGACGCCCGACAGCTTAAAAGCGGGAACATTTGTTGAAAATGTTAATCTGCATATACCTCCTGTAATCCCCTCAGTAAGCATGATGTATTTATTCATATTTGAGTGATAGTAAGTAGGCAGGAGGGTGCGACGATGAGCATAGTGAACATAGTGGGAAGACTTAGGAAAGGTGTTTGCTTAGACTCAGTGTCAACTGATGTGTTTGCATTTTCTTGATCAAACAGGATGTAGAAACATAATGCCAAATAGAATCATCTGAAATCCTAGTAATACTTCGAAGAAAATTGGGATATAAAAGTGAGATTTTAGAAATGTATAGCTACTTTTTTATGTTTTCGAAATTTTATATGGGAGGTTAGTACTGCTTCTGTCTCTTAAGTATTGAAGACCGCCTACTGACCCAGGATCCCAGTACATATCAGACCAGTACCCACGCAAATAAACACATTAATTCACCGGAAGGTAGTGTGCATAGTACTTGTTCATACCAAATTATTTTTATCATTATATACTGTACATCAATAAATACTACTTTGCAGGTAGAACTAGAGCCTTTATGAACACAAAATAAAAAGCACAGAACTCAATCACAAAAATTGCTATGATTAGAACGTGTGCAGCTAGGCTGTTTGAACCCATAATCAAACTACCCATTCCCAAAAATGAGGATATGCCAATGTTCATTCCTAAAAATTGGAGCATTGAGCATATGCTGAGAAGATAGGGCAGTTTTGAGATGTGGAATTGAACAGGTA
The DNA here is from genome assembly GCA_004379715.1 of Crucibulum laeve. Taxonomy (NCBI): domain Eukaryota; kingdom Fungi; phylum Basidiomycota; class Agaricomycetes; order Agaricales; family Nidulariaceae; genus Crucibulum; species Crucibulum laeve. Next base: position 119,738 of record ML213657.1, read on the forward strand.
TATTTCTATTTCTTGCTGCAGTCTGGCTCCCAGTAGCTGCTAGTACTCCGAGAGTGCCGAGATTGATTGTCCCCAGATTGATGATTATACCCACCAGTCCAAGTATCCTATAAATCGTCCATATTGGATTTCCATCGGAGCCGATCATGTCGTTTGTTAATGACAGAGCTGCTACCATAAACGTTGACGAAAATGTACACTAATCAATCAATTCATTAGGTATCTTTCTTCAGCAATATATGACAATAAAAATTTAAACTTGACTCACAGTTAGAATACACATAGTAAACTGTTGGGATAAAGCTGCACAATATGTTATCATGATTTCATTGCGCTTGTCAGCATCTGCAGTAGTTGACTCTGCCAGCGGAGAAGTCACTAAGAAAAGTATTGATCTTCCATAGTAAATGAGAACTCACTCTCAGAAGGGGCGGACTCTTCGACTGAAACTGGCTCAACCGGCACATCGTCTCTGCCACGGGAGAGAGCTCGTTGAAGATTACCTAGATTTTCCACGTGCGACTCGAGGAAACTTTGTAGTGCTTCAGCATGTACAGGAACTGCTGGGTCGGAGATAGACGCAGGCGATGCATCATTTTCATGAATCCTTTCTTCGTCCATAGACGTAGGTCTTGAATAGTTTACGGAAGGGCTGCGCTGCACATCTGTAAATGTTTGGCTAAATATTATTTCTCTAGTAGGGGAGGTTGGCTCATACCGACGTCCTGCATTGGATTTTGTGTTTGGATGTCTATAACTTCGTATTTCAATGAATTAACTTTCTCGATATGCTGTGTTAAGAATTGCTCCAATTCGGTCTGTAAGTGTTGAAGGCGTGTCGCTACATGAGAATCTAAAACGGTCGGTTTATATTACATGACAAGGAAGTGGAGTGAATCAACGGACCTCGAGCGTCGCTGACAAAACTAGGGGTAGCCGAAGTTTGATGTATTTCATTATGAGGCTCTGTGTCTTCGGATTTGTTCAGACCGAGTTCGGCATTATGATAGGACATAGATAGAAGAGGAAGAAGTGGTGGGTCAATGTTTATGTTGAGAGGCGAGGAGAGGGTGCCTTCTGCTCGTTGATGGTGTAGTTGAAGAGGTAGAAGGGGGCGTTGACGAGGATGAAGGGAGAGGACTCCAAAATTAAATATCGAATTTAAAGAAAAGGGAGAGGACAATCCAAGGCGATGAAGTATTCCGAAACTTTTAATAATGAATAGTAGTAACTGGAATTGGTATGTTGTTGACCATTTTGATAGTTGACATCACACGCTAATTTCGGAGGATATTCACACTTCTCAAAGCGCTCAGATATTCAACTTGGCTTAGGCGCTGATCGAGTTCGGTGGATTACGAAGATTTAGTTCAAGTTTGAACACTACAGCACGTGCGTGGGTGAATCTTAACGCTGGGATATTCCAGTTCTAACAGTGCTTATTACATATTGCGCTCATCGTCATTAACTTAGCGATCTATTAATACATCGAGACGTTCCACCAATGCTGTTGAGTTATAGATGCTACCAAATAAGGAATTGGGTTGTGGGAAAGTGTTTTATATAAGCGTAACTGTCTACCTTTCCTTGGAATGTAAATCAACATGAGTTGTATTGGTTTTCATTGTTGTGTATTGTGCATTAATTTCTGTCGGATTTCAATGACTCTCAAACAACTCTTAATCAATGTGACATTTATGAAGGACCAATATAAACCAATGTATCTGAGCCTCTCGGTGGGCGTATTCACCTTTACCTCAACACTTATAACTTGATACGCATACCAACATCAATAACTTTATCTCCCAATACGAGAAATCTTTTTTCTCGGAAGAACCTCCTATTAATTCCTGTTGACATCATCAACGCGTCTAAAACCTTCAGAACACGCCCTACCCAACTCTCAAATACCACGATATGATAGGACAGAAGACGTCGATGGTATCGGTGGCAACGAAGGGAAGCATGGATCGCTTCGAATCTCATCCATGACGGATGATATGATACAGATGCTGCTGTGATCGTCAGGAACACTGCGGGAGAGTAGTACGGCATGTAACGTTATGCTGTTAAAAGATCGTCTATTTTCAGCTCCATGGTACATATTCAGTGGCGACGAAACGTGTATGGTGATTCGAAGCTCATGCATGATGAGTAATAATATACGGATATTGCGATTATTGTCAAGAACAGCGGGAGAAGCATACCGCGTAATACTATGCTGTTAAAGTTCGCCTGTTTTGGGGCTCTGCCTCGTGGGTATTCTTAGCGTCCGAAAAGAAGAGGGAGGGCAGGGATGGTGTGGTGTTTGTCTAGAATTATCCCTTGAAGATAGTGATAATTGATTCGGTTGGGGGATTTGTCTCGATGCAAGCTGTACATATAGGTACTACTAATCACGTGAAGTGGGCTGAATGTGATAATTTCGGCGGAGAAAAGGAAAAATTATTGGAGGGGATGAATTATATGAGTTAAGAGGGGTTTGACTATATATAAGTACTTTTCTCGAACAAGGGATCACCGAAAACAAGAAAACGGGCCCAAAATGTCAACGCCACAAAACTCCGTAGATAGTCCATAACGCTGAGCTGTTGAAGTTGTCCTTTTTGAAGTGGTGAATGAATGATACACCCTGTAAAAGTAGCTTTCAATTATCCAAAGCGCCACGAGAGGTCTAGCTGAGGTACCGGGCAAACCCGCAGATCCCCGTCCCATTCAAGGGTATGGCGGAAGGCTGGTGTGTTTGGAAATGGTAAATCTAAAATATCGGTGAAGCGAAGTCCCGGGTAATGAATAATGGTGGTGGTCACTGGCAGACGAGGACGACGACGAGAGAGGCATAGTCCCGGGCATTGCCTTTCAATTAAGATCAACAAAAAAAGGCATTGTGGCTGAGTACTAGTGCAATTGACGGACATAAAACAAGCGAACTTTGAATTTTTAGATTTTGACGGTGGTGGTGGTGGTGGGCAGGGAGGACGTAGGCACCGCAATCCCCCGAGTTTTTGACATTAGCAAAAAAGTACTATCCCAGAACAGTCCCGGACATAAGGATGGGCGGTGGATGGAGTACGATGAGAGAGGTTTAGTGCCGGATATTGCCTTTTTATCAGATGTTTTGCTAGTTAATTGAATTTTGAAAGTTGAGAGTAATACAGGCTCCGATGGTGATAGGGATCGTGTTTGGTTCAAGGGGGCGCATCACTGGGATGAAGTTGAGGGGTCTTTGTGCGCTTGTGGGCTCTGCCTGCGCGGATTGAGAACCATGTCGTTGAAACGTCGATGATCCGGAATAATTGAGGAATTTGAATTTGAGCTTGTGGAAGGAAGGAAGTTGAGCAGCGCAAATCTCGAACGGACCCACAGTATATAGTAAATGGCGTATGTGGCGCGGAGGTAATTATTGGAAAAGTGATGCAGGGATTTAGGATTACTTCCGCGTACGATCCAGCTTTGTGTGATATGCAGTATCCGACTGAAGTGGACTTGGGAGGTTGGGCGGGGGAGAGCAACGACAAGGTTCTTTAAAACTTGAAGGGTGCTTCGAGAAGAGACGGTGCCTGAGGAAGAGACTTCTTGACAATGCTTCTTCTGGGGACGAGGCGCCTCTTCGTCGAAGCTGGACCATTGGAGGCCACGTCGATGGCGAAGGTGGAATTCCGCAGAGCAGCAAGGGGTAATCGACGAGTAAATTGTTCCGGGCGGTGTGCGGGTAGTCCTTGCTGTGGAAGATACAAATGGAGTGAGTCGCTGGAGTGAGATTGGGTGGGCGAGATCAGGGGTGCAACTAAAATTAGAGGGGAGACAAGCAGATGCAAACACTTACGATCGATGGATGATGCCGTGACCAGATCCTCGTGCTTTGGTGGTATCTCAGTGAATTAGCTTGTCAGCCTTTTCACCTTTACTTGCGAGTGAGCGTTCATTCGCGCCGCAACTTCTTCCGTGCAGCCATGGGCAACGCCGCGTCAAATTCAGCAAACTCGCACAACAGACACCACCCGCCCAACAAATCCAACACAGAATCCTCACACCACCACTCCCCCTCCCCTTCAATCCATCGCCGCAACACCTCTTCCTCCCCTTCACCAGGCGTACCCCACCGCTCCCTCCGTACAAAGAAAAAGTCTCTCGAGCTCCCCGATCTGGCGTCTCTCACTTTCACCAACGTCTCCCCGGCCCCCGGCACTCCATCCCCCAGCTCGTCCTACTACAGACCACGCTCACAGCATCCACCCACAAAGACCGCGAGCATCCCCATCCCCACCTCCCCTGCCGGTGTACAGCCAGAACGACCCCCACAGAGCTTCCCCAGCGCAGCCGACGTTGTCGACCAGAGCACCCATGTCCCCTTCCCACCCCCATCACGGGGAGGAGGCCAGGCCTATTTCAGAGGCACACAGGGAGGGAGGACCCAGCAACAGCAGCAGTACAGTGCACGCCAGCAAGCGGCTACCCAGCGCATCCAGGAGCTGTACAACCAATCCCAGCAGTCCCCACATGTCCCTGCGCCCCCACCGAGTCCGAGCAACAATACCCCCGGATTCAACTCTTCCACCACTAATAACCACTCGCGCTTCGTGCAGGAGACTGTGCAATCGTCCATCCCCATCGCCCTTGGTAAGGCGGTGGTCAAGGGTGGGAAGGGGGAGGACGATGACGTCGGGGTGCCTATACGAGGAGTGGACGACCTGGCAGCGGCAGAGCCTGTGGAGGTGAAGATTACCTGGAGGGGTGGAGGGAGGAATGTCGTTTTGGCACGCGCAGGAGACGATGAGTGGAAGGGGAGGCAGACTATGGATAGAGAGTAAGTCTTGCGTTTCGTTCTTTTAGTTCTCTTCCATCTCTTTTATACCCACTGCGATCACATATCGCCTCCCAGCGCGGGACATGAACAGGCGGATCTTGCACCTGCTGTATGATGAACAGCTAGATTTTTCTTGCCTTATCGTGGAGTATTCCATGCGCATCTCCCGGATCTCATCGTTTTGCTTTCTCTATGGTTTCATTGGGCATCGCTCTCTTCTTCTTTCGGTTGTTGTGTTCTGTCCCCCCACGCATTTCGTTCATGGCTGCGTTTCTCCTCGCGGCCCGTCCTACTCCGGGCCGCTCACCACTTCCCTCCCGCTTCACACACCCATCGTCCGTCCAGCCCCCGCTCATGCCCTTATTTATGCATTCTTCATATTCTCCAACTTACGTATTCTTTGAACCCACCTGACCCTCTCCCTCCTACAGATCCCCCACCTCGCTCACCTTTCAAACGACAGTCCTCCTTCTCCCCGGCACGCACCACATCCGCTTCCTCGTCGATGACCAATGGCGCGTCGCTGATGACTATCCCACTGCCGTGGACGACCAGGGCGGTTTGGCGAATTACGTGGCGGTGCCTATTGGGGGCAGTTATTCACCGCAACCTACAACAACAGCTACTACGACAACGACGACGGCAGTAGCAGTCCCGGGGATTAGTTTGAATGGTGTTCAACGTAAGTGCTCGAGTTCTCTGCACTTCATCGTACACTGGGTTTTCTCGTTCGAGATCACCTGTTTTCGATTTTTCTTTCCTTTTTATTCTATACTAATCCCTATCTACTCCCAACAGCCCTCCGACACCCACAAGCACACCACCCCGTACCCGGCCAATCATTCTGGAGCGCAGCGTCCTCCACAGATGGAGACGATGGCGATTCATCCAACGGGCACGATACCCACCCACACACCTCCAGCGCGCCTCCCCAAACACACCACCCCTCGCACTCTGCACACGCTCATCCACACTCACACTCTCATTCGCACCCGCCACGATGGACGGACGTCCTCCCCCCAGAGCTAATCGAGGCTGCGAAAGAGGAGGAACTGTACCTCCAAGCCTCTGCAGGACACGATTCCCTGCATCCCCCACCCAGCTCTCACCGCGGGCAGCAGCACGGGCACGGGGGGCACGTCACAGTGAGCGGCTTCGTCCCCGCGCCCAACATCCCTCCTGCGCCCGGCTTGCCTCGGCATTTGGATAAACTGATTTTGAACTCGCGCGTGGCGAGTCCGCAGCCTGGGGGTGGGGGAAGTCCGGTTAGCAAGAATCGGCGGAGGGAGGGGAGGGAGAAGGAAAGGAGGGGAGAGGTGGAGAGGAGTGAGAGGGAGAGGGAGCGCAGTGATCGGGGAGGTGGGGAGTGGGATAGGGATAGAGGCGAGAGGGAGCGGGGGGAACGGGATAGAGGCGAGAGGGAGCGTAGGGATCGGGAACGGGGGGATCGGGAACGGGGTGAGAGGGAACGAGAGGGCAGGAGGGGTGCAAGAGAGGAAAGGAGACCACCACCGCCTCCACCGCCTAGTGAGGATGGGAGTGGTGCTGGACTGTATGATGTTCCTGATGTGTCGCCTGTGCGCGGTGGTGGTGGTGGGATTGAGGAGGTGGAGGAGCCGAAGGCTGCTGCGGCTTCGAATGGGCACGCGGTGAAGGCTGCTGCTGGGGAGATCAAAATCGATGTGGAGGCGACACCGACACCAGGTGCAGGGGATGAGAAACCATCAACGGAAAGCACACCTACGAACACCGTTCCTTCGAGCGTGGTCTCGTCCCCGCCATCGACGGTCCCGACTACACCCAACCCTGGTTCTTCGGTGCCTTCATACTTGCCTCCCTCTGCTCTCCCTTCCACATCGCTCGCCCCTCCTCCTTCATCATCAAATACCTCATCAAATACCTCCTCGCAACCCTCCTCGCACCCACCAACGCCCTTCCTCTCATCCAACCCTTCGCATCCAACCACACCTCTGCACGATCGCCCGTCGCCTTCACGCGCTATCACCATTGATGCGGCTAACATGCCTTCGTTGACGGACGACGGCTCGGTGTTGCCCGTCCCGTCGCATGTTGTGCTGCATCATCTTAGTACGAGTGCGATTCGGAATGGGGTGTTGGCTGTGGGGAATACGACTAGGTACCGGAAGAAGGTGTGTATAATTTTTTTCTTCTTCTTGGATTGCTTGTAGTGGACCGATTGCTGATTTTCGCTTTCTTTCTTTCTTCAACAGTACCTCACGACAATCTACTACAAGCCAACATGATAGTCGTCGTCTGACATTTTTTCGATCTTGGATACATCCCTTCCAATATTCTCAATATCTCCTTCGCTATATCCTTGCACCATCTCTGAACACGAACCCACCCGCATCCGCGATACACCTCCAAACCCTTTCACACTCACTCACCTCAACGTCACCCACCCCTTTCGAATACCCCGGCTCTATGATAACCCATCCACAACGAATGTACGGGCAAAAAAGCGAATGGCATCCGCCGCTTCGTGCTCTGTTCATTCTTTCACCTTCACCATTACCTTCATCGAACTCACCCCGTTAAAATGTTAACCATTAGTCAAATCTTCCTGCCGATGACCACTCAAATCCTTCACTAACCACCCAATCTCGGCCCGGCGTAAACCTCCTGGATACCTCGAGCTACGACTCCGACCTTGTTCATTGGATTTACTTCTATTTACAACGTCCTCCTGGCCTGGCCCTCCCATATATAGTTTCATAGCCTCTTTGGTTTCGTGCGTTATGGCCACACTTCAGTTTCAGTTCCAATTGTTGGTTCTGGTTCTGATTTGAGGCCATTCGCTTATGTGCTTCATGTGCCTGGCTACATACATACTTGATTACTCACCTACTTAGATGTTCCAGTTTTGTTTTTGTTTTGCTTTTCTTTCTTTTTTCTTTCTTTTTCTTCTTTGATGCTCTCGCGCTTTTTTTAGTCGCTCAGTTTGGAGGATGCTTAGAGAAAGAGAGATGTCATGAAAAACACGTCTTCTCTTTGTCTTTCTTTCTTTTCCCGCTTCTTCCTCCTTTTCATTTCATTCCTTCCATACAGAATTGCGCGTTCTTCATTTTTCATTCTCATCAATCATCTCAAGTCCACATTTATCATTCCAATCTCATCCCAATCCAATTCTTAATCCAAACCACGAATCCAATATAAACACAAAGATAAACTCCACACATACATATTTACATACCAGCTACATGTTATATATGCGTGCATCCAACTTTCAAATAAACTTGTTGTACCGGCATTTATTTCGGATTTTACTCATGCCAACCAATGGACAGAGAAGTAGGTTGCACGTACTCGGGTAAACATTATATACCGCTTTTCCTACAGGATATTCAACTTGATTCAAAATTTCTTCCGACGGATGCATTGACAGCTATTGAATGAGTACCTTTTCCTTGACTTTCATCTATTTTTTCTACTGATGATTAATGTCACGACAGTCCTATTCTTGCGACTAATGGGTGTGAATCGCGGGCACCTCCTATGATCGTCGCAACGCAGAATTAGGTCGTGTAATATTTTAGTGTTGCAACTGGCTCACTGGCTTCGCGAATTACGGATTCGGCTGACAAGTGAAGGCCACTCCATGATGAACCCAGGCTATATGGAGGTACGGAGATATGACGCGTTCGACGCGTTCTTATCACTACGGTGGCACTGGTCGGGGTTTGTGGCGGACTTGGAGGGTGTGTAAAGTCAAATGACAAAATGGAATATCGACCACCATGAGTGCGCTAATTGAATGGTACATTTCAGTCACAGGCGTTGTCGAGTCCCCATTAGCAAAGAATTCCGAATAAAATCAGCTGAAAGATTGTTGAAGATTGCATTGAGGGTCGAAACACGTCGCGTCGTCGGAGCTTTCGCGGGGATATTGTCTGTCTAGATTTGATCGCAAATGTCAAGCGATAAGATGAAGTTCAAGCTGCTCCCGGCTTTCACCACGACCCACCCCCATCAACGCTGCTTCTACTGAACATATTGACAATTGGGTATCGTAAAACGCTATTCTGTGATTACCAGGTGGTATCGATGATAGGCTCGGGCTCAAGAAAACGCGCCCACTCTCATGTGCCCACCAATCGTCTCCCGGCGCTCTAGCCTAGGCTCGGATCCTTTCTTGTATTTACTTCTTACCTTCCTTCCACCAGGCTTCATGAACGTCGATGGATATTAGCGTCTTCCTTCCCTCCCATGGTTCCTTAGCATCCCACCGATCAAGAATGTCTCTCCATACTGGCTCTTCGGCAGCTACAGTTCCGAAAGCACGGGTTATAAAAGGAGAGCAAAGCGTGTGGCTCCGAGCACTTAATTTGGGCAATCTTCATATCACTAATCACTTATGAAGCGGCTAAATCTGTTAAACTGAGATAATGGAAAGGCCCGAGGTACTGTGTGGATCGACTGGATCTTTCTCGTTTGACTGGCTCCTAGGGTGCTTATCACCGTCCTAGGATTGGTTCATACTTGACTTTTTGGAGATATGTACCCCGAAAGCTCTATTAACAAGGTTGCTACACCACTTTAGATTACTTGGAATATGCCGTTGATCCTATCTGGAAATGCATCATCACACGGAGTTTGGGGGTGGCTCCCAAGCCTCTTGCTACTGTGACCGCTCTCTAACTGGGCCATAAAAGTTCTAGACCTCGTCATTTTCTCATTGACTTGGGAGATGTGGAGAGTTTGAGGTTGTAAACGTGGTATGCCATCAGTTGAAACCGATCCTGAGGACGCCTTTGAATGGTTATTTACTACCTATGGTTTTCAGCTTCAACCATACCAATTCATGGATACCATGGCTTCGTTTTTTCTCACTAAAATGAGCGTTACCTCCACGTCGCTTCATGACAGGAAATAAATGCGGACCCAACGTTCGTGCTATTAATTCTACCGTTATCTAGCCAATTTCGACGGTCCGATTTGATACTCTTCGCTGTCTGTGCACACACCAACATTTGTCTTCGGAACGAAATCACGCCATCTCAGCCCTCAGAACATTAGCTTGGTTCTCACACTCCTTCCCGCGAAGCTCTGATAAACACCCAACATATAATAAACAGGTGTTAAGGGGTCTCGAAACGACTTGAAGGAGAAAGACATTTTATACTGTGAATATGCTATCTCCCCTTGCTACAAGCAGGGTTCTAAAAGTTCCAGATCTCAATATTCTGTAACTGACTCCGATGATATGGAGAGTTTGAAGTCACAATCGCGATATGCCATCAGTTCAAACCGATTCTGGGGGGCGTCTCCAAATAGTTATTCACGTGCACCACAGATAGCTTTGAGCCTTGACTGTATGGAATTATAGATTTGGCCTCGTCAATAAGAAGAAGGGTTTCTCTAAGCTTGCCTCACGACAACCAATAGAGGAGAGGACTGATTAGCTCTAGTTTCTTGTTTAATACCTCCACCCGTTATCCAGGGTAATCCCTACATTTCGACTTGATGGTATTCGTTATCTGCGTATACAACAATATATTAGCTTCTAAATAACGGCGGAACGGTATCGTGCTGTCTCGAGTCTGAGCCCTCAGAAGCCTTGTCTTGGCAGCCACACTCCTTCCCGCGAAGCTCTGATAATCACCCCCATCATATAATAACAGGTGTCAAGGTGTGTCGAAATGGCTGGAAGGAGAAATATATTCCCTCGAGATTAGGCTATCATCATGACATTTAGACACCTATTTAAATTTGTACCGACATCTTCACGGGCGGTGTCCTCAATTGGCGTAGTGCCAACGGGTTATACCTTTATACATGTAGTTGCTCTTCCCTGCCGGGATATTTAAACTAGAACAAGAAAAACCCTGGCCACGTTTGTGGATTATTTAGGAAATAATTAACTCCGTTTTATCTAGATATCTTTTTATATACTACGAGGGTGGAAGAATAGAATTAATTTTAAACTCAAGCTCTTACCTATCTCCGCGTGGGTTTTTGGTGTGGTCTGGTCTGCCATGTACCACTCACACACGACGAATGGCTTTTAACTCTACAGGAGAGAAGCACGCACCAGCCATCTCATATTTTCTCACCTGCTGTAAAATTATTTTCCAAAATTGATCACGTAAATTGTGTACAACCCTCTATCTTTTTTCTTCGAAGCAGCAGGTGCAGTTTCTTTACTTTCGAGATGATTCCAACTTGAGATGCTATTTGGTGCTGTGTACCTACACAGTATTTGTTTCGAGTGCACAGAGCAAGCATTCCCTAACAAGTGCCAAGCAAGCCGGGACCAATAGCAGTACCAGTCATAATGTCATTCAATTAAACGCCATCTCCAATTCGTCCTCATCCATATCAACATACCATTAGACCACAATTCAAGCTATCGCATGTTTCCGAAAGTACTGCGTCTTCTACTGAAGAATTAAATGCACAGGACGCAGTAAATTCCATCCCCGACAAACTCAAGCGGAATTCCCTTGGTAATTATTAGAGATAACCTTCGAAGCGCTTAAAACATCATTTAAAGAGAGGGTTAGTTCTTAAGTTTTTTATCCTCTTTATAATGCCCATATATTTATCCATGTCCTTGTTTTCATATTATAGGGAAGTTACAGATGGAATATATGATGGCATACCTACCAAAATTAAAGTGGTAATGAGGGTCTGAAAAGCATATCTATTAACACAGCTTCTTCAATTAAGAATTTATCTGACTAAAATATTTACTTCCTTAATTTTAGCATGTTTCTTCTTAAATTTGAATATATTAGAAGCGATCAAAAAGTTCCCAGATCCCCAGGCCCTGGCGATAAGAGGACAATAGGCATTATAGCTTCACTTCCTAATTTGTACGTGAGAGGCGTCCGCCTTCAACTCTTGGAAGGTGATCCCGAAAGCAAGTAGTATATTGATGGCTAGTTCTTCATGAAAGAAGACTCGCAGTTGGGCCAAACAGATGAGATAGCGAAGGAAAATCCTTGCAACGTGTTAAGAACGACCTTCAAAGGTTGAACGCGACTGCAATTCAAAGTCATAAATGCCCACTTAGTAAAAATGAAAATACCCTTAGTGTTGATCATCAGCTAAACTTAATTCTACATTAAACGGTCTGTAGGATTTTATAATGGCAAGTTCAAACCTTGCCAACAGTCATGATACAATACTTTATGTTCAATTAACTCTGGAGGTATGCTCTGAAAATCGTGCGTTCAGCAATCTCTGTCTTTCCGACATATCATAAGGATGAATGCTACAACAGATACATGTGCTCGGATGCGGTGTTGAATTTAAATCCTAGGCTCTGAGACGATCTAACCTTCCAAGCATCTTTACGTCTCCGAATCACAAAGAAGGAAGTGGGCTGCATGCACGGGATGCGCTAGGTTCAATACACGAGAAATTGAAGACCGATTTCCTATGATGGCTACTTGAGATTAAATCATAAATCTAGCGTTCATGCCAGAGATACGGCATGGGGCTTGGGGTTGCGTCTGTAGATTGTTTTCCGAATTTTCTTTCTCGATGCTAAATGAGTTAATTCGTCTAGGTTTAACCTAGGCCTAGGAAGGGGAGGGAAATTCAAGGGACCCAAGCATTGATTCCATATCACAGTGAATCAGCAAATGGAACCCGACATGAACTATATGCCAAAAGCGAAGCGGCGGAGGGGCTGGGAGAGGTACGTAAATTAATAACGGATTTATATTATCCATCCGTGGTACAACACATGCATAGATATTAGTTTGATTGCGCCTACCGATGTGCGATTGCTCCTTCATATTTGGAGTACGATACACTGTCTACTCACAAACGTCAATAAGACTGCTAAAAAAAAGTGAACCGTTTTAGGAATCTACAGAGAGGATATATATCTATCTAAACATGCCTAGACATAGCCCGTGCAGCAACTGTATCTGCAGTAGGTAATACCCGTTCATGGGCCTCAGGCGTATGCGGAGTGTGAGTTACCCCGGACATCGGGCCTGACGTCTTACCACTAATCATATCTAGCTCGCCTATGAGTGTTTGGTGGCGGAAGGCAAGGCGGATATCAGGAACGTTCGTCTGTGGTGTTCATTGTCAGATAGGTGAAACATATAATGATGACCAAGACGAACCTTATGAATATCATTTCCTGCAGCACCAGGAAGATACCAATCGTGACCAAGCCAGTGACGCTTGATCTCCATCTCGAATCCACTCTGGCGGACAGAGTTACGTGCAAGTTCTGCTAGCGAGCTTTGAGGAAGTTTGTAGATCTAAATCAGAAAATCAGCTAACTTGAAGTCGTGGAAAGAGATGGGACATACATGAGCAGCAACACTGTATTCTTCTAACAAAGGTTCCTATTACATACAATCAATCTCATGTCGTGAGTGTATCTATGTTAAAACATACCTTTGTGAAGTGGAACTGCAGGGGATCATCCGTACTCAGGCTCACATTCAACCCGGTCTTGAAGAAGTCAGGAAGTGGGTTACGTTCGTACGTCAAAAATAGCGCGTTATTACTTAGAGGACTCATTGCAATACCGATCTGCTTAAGGTAGAAGAGGTATTGGAGGGCAGGGACCTTCCTCAATAGGATACCGTGCGAGATGGAATGCGAAGTAAGGAATGCAGAAGTAAGATGATCGGTATCCCCAGCTTCACCACAGTGGGGACGAAAGACGAAGGTGTCTGTAGTTTGTCAGTATTAATGACCAAATAAGTAGGGTGGTGCTTACTGAATCCGCGTCTGCGACGCCAATGGTTCAGACTAGCTATGTTAGCGAACATATAGTACAACCTGTTCATGTCTGAGCAACGTAATCCTGAGTTGAACAAATACTTTTCGTACCAGTACGAGTAAGGCGGAGATTGCGGGAAATCCCATAACTTCGGATACGGGAACTTCCTGTGAATCCTTCTTTCAATCTTCGACTCGTCGTCGACGGTGTCAAAGCCGACTACTCGCTGTAAGAAGACGTGTAGCTCGGGATGAGATGTAGGATCTTTTGTAACTTCAAACAGCGGACGGAAGACATCTATAAGATATATGAGCTCTTGGATTGCAGAAGATACTGTGAGCAGACTTACTGATGACGATATCTTCGAAGGTCTGCACTGATCCATTGGCTTTATACACCTCGTATAGACGAGGGACTTGGATGAGCCAGCGGACGTTGTGCGAATAGAGCTTGTTGTTGATGACCCATTTAGCGAGTTTGTCCCATTCATCAAGGGAGCGACCGTATATGCTAATACGCCATTCCACGTTCTGGATACAATTCAGCTTGAATGCTAACTCATTGGAACGGTGAAACATACCTGGTATTTGCTTTGCTCCAAATCCGTCATCAGCTCTAAATTACCTTCAAATCAGGGGTTGCACATAGTAATGAATGACTAAACGACGTACCCTTCGTTAGTTCAGCCAAATATCTCCCCTTGATATAGTTGTCCGTCTTCAAGAATATCTCCCTCAATCTGGACTCGCCAATCGGGTTGTATTTCAAGTTGAATTTGTCGAATCGATGAAAAGAATCGGAGTGTGCGTGCATATCGAGAGTGTCGATGGAGAGGTCGTATGCGGTGAGCTTGAGGGATTGGAAGACTTGTGAGAGGGTCAGTTCGGAGCCATCACGGAAGATTACGACGTCCTATATGGATGAAGTTCAGATAATGGCTTTACGACTGAGAGAGGAGCACACATCAGGACTCCGCTTCATCTTTGACTTGATGAAACGCAGGAGATGCTTTTGGTTCATGCTACTGGAGTGGTGTACGTGTGTATCGACTTTACGGAGGTTGTAGAAATCTCTGTGCGGCACACGCTGCAAAACCAGTTAGCAGTATTGTATACACATCCCCATTCCACGCACCTTCATATCCGCAAGCTCCTGGAACTCATTGAGGAGTGTGTACATGTCGAACTTGCTCGCGAGGTACTTGAGCCTGCGATATGCGAAGCTTTTGGTGGGTCCGTCTGCAATGACACTAAGCACATATTCAAGGTCGACGAAGTACTCCCGGATGTCAGGAATGTCGAAGGCTGGTTTCTCCGCTTCGAGGCATTTAGTACATGTAAACCGCTTATGAGCTAGGACTTACGTTTTTTGTCCTCATACACCTGAAACACGCCCTTGTCATCGATCTTGAACGACCAACCGTCCTGCGAGCCTGGTACCTCGCAGTCCTCGAACATAAACTCGTCCTTGTCGGTATGATGCCCGTCGGAGCTGACGACCTGTTCCTTGTCAGTCCAGTGCCAGTGCGGGGGCGGTGGCTTCGGGTATATCTTCCACGGTTTCGGGTTCTCCTCTTCTCTAGGTGGCTGGTTGGTGTGCCAGTCGGTACTGGGCTTCACGCAGGACACGCCAGCGTGCTCGTCGTCTATCCCAGGGAACTGTCCGTCGTGGTCGCGCGGATCATCGCCGAGCCGCTGACACGATTTAAGCATGTACTTGTCGCGTAGTTCGAGGCATCGTTGCAGCGACTGGAAGATGTGAGAGTATTCGGACTTTATGATGTTTTCTGATATTACATGCTGATTATATGCACGCATGGAGATGAAAAGCTGTGATACATACCGTTTTCGTGACTGTCATCCTCTTCAACTACGATCGCCCCCGGTGGAGGACCCGTCACGGAGAGCTTAAGGCTTCCGACATCGGATGGGGCATCTGAACCGCGTCGATGGGCCCAGTACTTTTCTTCAATCTAGCGCGGATGAACGAATCGATCAGATAAGCCGCTAACTGTCGAAACCTACATGCTGCAGGCTCTTCTCCTCTGTATAACCAAAGAAGCCATCCTTCGATTCTGGAATATGAAGCGCTGTTGCGCCGGGACTTGGGATCGGTTCTGGAGGAGCTGTCTGCGGTTTCTCAAGAGACATTTATTTTTCTGGAGATGGTAGTCAGAAGGAAGAAACGATAGATCGATAAGCAGCCTAGCAGCAGGTCCTTGATTGCGCAGATTGTAAGATTGCGGCTGCAACCTTGTGGACGTTATGGTCCAATGCTCGGCATGCCACTGAGCGCCGAGTTATGACTCGAAGCGCTTATCGTGAACTTCTCATTTAGTTTTGCTTCCGTTCCGCTTGTTCCAAATCAACAACTTGCTCACTCCGTAAAAAACAAAAATCAATTGTCAGTTTGTTGTCATCAGCTCATCACTATTTCTCGATAGGCTCTCTGGTTTGAATGGCAAGAAAGCATCCTGGTCTGCGAGCCAACGGCGATAAACGACGATACGTGGGGTTTTTGAGTTGGACTGCAACCAAGCAGAGGGCAGACGAGAGAATGGCGTGAACGCTGCCAGCTGGCGAGCATATTATCTTGAGGTGTGTTATAAAGAGGCGAGCTGATTACTGGATAGCTATGTGTTTGTGAAATGTCTGATCACCATGACTGGGGCACTCGGAAGTTAAGTATTGTCCGGAGACCATAAGGAGGCTAGTTGGAGGTGATAGATCCATTTGTACGTGAATTCGCAAAAATGTCCCTT